>CAJNOL010000040.1:214534-280223 GCA_905250125.1 Rotaria sordida | reverse complement strand
TTAAAATGTAGATATTTAAAGTTGTATCATACGAAAAGTAGTAGCATATTTGTGACATAGACAAGTTTGAGAGAAAAATAAACACTGAATAAAGACAAACAGTAGACAACAAGAAAATCGAGATACTGTAACACGAGAAAATACATAACAAGAGTCTAATAATTATTACATTTCGATTTCCTATCAATGTGGCGTTTGGTGCTGCATTTGCTATTATTTTTCTTGCAACAACATCGATTAATATTGCAACCACCAGAGCATGTATATGTTTTTGTTGATTTAAAATTTATGTAAATTTGACTTGCTTTAATAAAGGTAATAGTTGGCAATTCGTCAGTGTTAGTAGAACGTACTGATGAGAAATTCATATTAGTAAGATCTAAAAATGTTTTTGAGTCAAAATGTTCTTTTATAAGACCCTTTTGTATAGCACCTATGTGCATGAATTCAGCATTTTTGGAATATTTATCAGCTATTTTACATGGTAAAATTATGGAAGAAGTATTTGTACGATCAACATCTGAAATTTTTAAACCAATAGCTGGATTTTCTTGTTGTGTACTTTTTATCTTCATTCAATATTTATTTTTTTCTTAAGCTCATCTATGTCACGAAGATGCTACTACTTTTCGTATGATACAACTTTAAATATCTACATTTTAAAGTCAACTAGTTCCATCCTAGTTGACTCTTTAATTTTAATGTCGCCTAATTGACAATAAAATTTTCAACTGAACTAGTTACCTTTTAAAGGCAACTGAATTTTAATGTCAACTCTGACATATATATACGAAGACAGCTAGGTATTAAAAGAGCGAAGAAAAAAGAATAAAGACAAGAAAGTAAAGAACAAAAAGAAAATCAGGAAAAGAATACATATCGAAAATAAAATGAAGTAATTTAACCATCACATATTATAGCCAAACAGGTCTTATTGAAAATTTATTTTCATGATATTAGTTTAAGAATGATTGAATATCATAGACAAATAAAGCATTGTTTTTACTATCAGACTATATAGAGAGAAAGTTTCTTTAACTTTTTTATAAGGAATTAAAATACCTCGGCTACTAATTTTGGATTACTCGAAGTACGATATAAATATCTCTACTATCTATTATAATTTAAATTTATTTTTCTATTATTCTAAACCTTATTTATATTAATCTGAAATACAAAACGAAACTGGTTATAGATACTTTGACATGACTATCATATTCTCTTGCTGAAAAACTGATACGTAGAGAAGTATTTTCGTATAATTTTTGTTCTAATTGACGAATTCCAGCAGATTTTTTCAAATGTTATTCTTGTTTGAACATCCCATTTGTCATACCAAATTCCGATACTTTAATTCGTATCATCACTGAATTATGAAGCTCACATTGTGAAAAGAATCGTACTTTTGAGTGAGATGTGCTGAAAAAAAAATTAATTTTTATAAAGAATAACAGAAAGTCCATTTTGAACAGTGTAAAATGTTCTATCGAAATACATTTCTTTATTGCTTGTATCCTTTCCTATCTAGGATCTTTTGTTCGCAATATTTTGTAATCAATACATCATCATCATTTTTATATGAAAGGACATTATATTTTACTGTACTTTCGAAGAAAAAATGATTCTGTTTTCTTCTATAAAAATAAAAACAATCTTGCTCTAAAAATCTTTATTCATATTTTAGAAAGACATTTTGAAAATAGTCTCGTAAAAGTTCGTTTGTTTTCCGTTAAATTTTTAGTGTAATTACATTTCTTGAAGTGATGAAATCAATTTCAAATGCAGCCTTCTGTCTCCTTCTATTATGGAAAAATTTACAAAATATGATGACATATAGACGGACATTTTTTTCATTTAAATAACGTTCTCTATAGTGCATTTTATACTAAAGAATAATCGTATATCGGCTAATATGTAATAAAATATTGGGAGCTTTTTGTTGTATAATACAGACATAGAATTTTATAAAATGCAACACTAAGAAATTTCGTAGACTTTCTTTCATTTTTTCGTACTAGTGTTACTAAAGATTTGCAATTCATTCATGTAGAGGAAACAATATCGAATTTGAGTCCAGAACTCTTTATACTATCTGTAGCAAAAACAAACTAAATCATTTTCTGAGATGTCAAAAATCGAGCTACAGAGATGTTCATTGGTAAATTTTTAATTGTAGAACAAGCTTCTTTTTTTTATTGCTCATGATGTTTTTGTAACATTAGATTAAATAAATTTCATAATCTGTCTCATGCATTTGAATTCATTGTTATATAACATCTTACAAAAAAAAAACATCATTTTATTTATATCTACAAATTCAAAATTCTTTCATCATTATGTAGAAAATATAAGAACAAAAAACAACCATTTCATTGATTAAGTTTATTTTTTTCTTTTGAATAGTAACAAAAACGAATGATTGATAGATGCGATCAAAAATGGTAGAGTATATTTGTTGTTATTGTATATGTACAAAAGACCAAAACAATATTGATGTTTATTGTTAAAAAGGAAATAGGTCGATAAAAAAAGATATTTAACGACTTACTCTCAGATATTTTGCATTGCATTGAAAAACAAAACTTTACATAAATATACAACACACAACTACTTCATTTACTCGGCAATGCAAATTTAATTCAAATTATATCATTGTATTTCATAGGTAAAATAGATTCTTTCAAAACATAAAAATTGTTATTAACTATCTATGAGAATATCACGTGAACAAAAAATGTGTAGAGCCAAGTTTTTTCTTAGTTTTGATCTCAATCACTTTTTTGCTATTGGTTCTGGTCCTAACCTCAGTAAATCTAATCTGATTCCGATTTTGATTGAAAGAAAATTATTTCACAATTTATTCGTATCATATCTAAAACAATTCTTCAATATTCGTTTTTTTTCGACGACTAGCACTTTTTGAGTCATCTCTCTTGAATTATATTCTGATTGATATGATTTATGAGATATTGTACTTAAAACCATAGAATATTTACACATATAATCTTTAGTATCGATCACTGAAATTCAGACCGCAACTAGAGTTGATTCCGGATATCTCTATACATGCACTAGAAGAGTTACTCAACTTTCATTTCTTTGCTTGCTTTTGTCAGACAACATCTGTTAATCGTTTGAGTAGATTCTAATTATAGTTTCATTTATATTTATTGATTTTGATGCTATTCATATCAATATATCTGTATGATATTTAGGTTTATAAATAAATAATTAATAAATTGATAAAATAATTTATATTAAACAAACATCATATAAAAGTTCAAAACATAGTTTCAATCTTGTCTTAATATTTAATGAAATATTCATTCATAATTTAGTGATTAATCATTCATGAAGATAAAAAAAAAGTCATACAAAAAAAAACATATTCGACATTTTCGACCTTTTCTAATCTCTTATTTTAAACTTTTAGTGACAATGAAATGTTCTTTTACTAGAAGGCCACAATTTATTCCAACAAAGCAAAGATATTTCTTCAACCTTTGATAATATTATATTTATCTCTCATTTTTAATATACAAATTTTAATTAATAAATCGAGAATTACTTCTTTCTTTGATCTTCTAAACAAAGAATAAAAAAAAAACAACGAAAAATCTCGATTACATAGTACATATTATAATTAATGTAGTACAAAAGAGAACAAACATGCACAGTATAAAAAAATAGTGAGACACACCAAAGCGTATAATTAAAAAATTACACAGAGAGAGAGAGAGAGAGAGCGAGACAGAGAGATCAAACTCTATACATACAAAAAAAGAAAAAGAAAACAAAAGATGTGAGTAAAATCTAGCACCATCACTACCACTGTTAACATCAACCAATTTAATTTCATAAATCTATGAATTTCGACGAGATGTTTGTTGTTGATATGATTTATTTAAATAATGTTTTGCTGAAACAAAATAAGCTCCATAAATTTTTAAATTCAATATAAAAAGCAAAGCAAAAAAAAAAGAAACATAAAAAAAACAGAAGCGGAGCAAATATTCCCATTAGCTCACCCGTTTATTGGTAATTATAAATCTTTAAATTGAAAAAAAAAAGAAATCATTGTGATACGCACACACACATACACACATGTGAATCAATTATTGACTGTTCATAGCAAATAAATCAATGTTAAATTAACTAACCTGCAACTTGACGACTTTTTTCTTTTGCTTCTTCAGCAAGTGCTGATTGTAAATTAAGAGCCTAAAGATAATAAATTAATTATTATAGTTCAATAATAAAAATATGTGAAATCAATGAATTCGAAAATGTCAAAATCAATTCAACATCTAGAATGATTTAAACACGAAACAAATCTGTAAAATAGACCAGGACACAGTGTGGATCCAGACGGGGCATTAAATGAAAAAAAAAAAGAAAGTAAAATTTTCATCAACACAAATTATAGTAAATATACTTCAAGATATGTTCTCTTTCTTTCTATTGGCATAAGTTTTTATTACGAATGTTGAGTAGAGTTGACAGCCCGTCAATCAAAATGTAGTTTGAAAACATGCCTGTCGTTAAAAAAACCAAGCTTCTGCGTAAAACCCACGTTAGATATGAGCTTTTCAAGAGACCATAGTTTTCCAGATAGTTCCCATTTTTTTTTCTGGTCCAAGATGGTATTCATTGCACAACGATGGTCTATCTGGAATCAGTGCGCGAAACTATATCGGATGATGTATGACACAAAGTACTTTCTAATCAAAAACTTTTCTCGAAAAAGGATGGACAAAAATTCTTCTCCGATGTTTTTTGTCGATAAATGCTTTATTTTATTAAACGTGATTTTCTAAGTGATATGCAATTACTTCTGGGCAAAAGAGAACCGTTTTCCTGGAACGAAATTTATATGTCAGTCATCAGACCCGCTCTTCAATCTTGGCGGTCTTGAAGATTGATAATTAATCTCATTTCTTAAATCTAATTAAATCCTAATTTCAAGATCAATGCAACTACGTATTTTGTTACTAACATACTTTTTCACGTTCTTTTTCTAGTCGTCGTTGATTATAAGATGAATGAACATCTCCATCATTAAAATCATGTTCATTAATATCTGGCATACTATAAGAATAAAAATAACGAAATAAATAATTAAAATCTTTCTCTTTTGTTTTTGCCTTTTACCTTTGTTTTGAAAGCATTTTTCGTACTTCTTCTTTTTTCTTCATTTTTGCTAAACGTTCATTTGCTGTTAACATTTGATCATCATTATCAAAATCAATTAATCGATCAGGTATGTCAACTTTATCTGGTTTAAATATCTTATTGAGAAAAAAAAAAGAAAACACTATTCATTAATAATTCAATATATCATTTCTATTCATACCTCTTTATCAATTGTATCAATATCAAAATCTTTTTTTGTTACAATCGTTGTACGTGTATGTGGATATGGTTTAAGGATACTCTAAATTTAAAAAGTAAACAAAACTTTCTTTGTTGATTTCTTGGTAAAGATATTTACATTTGGTATAACTCCATTTTCACGTCTAACAGATTTAACTGTTGCAATACGTGTTGTTGTTGTATTATTATTACTATTATTTGTATTTAAATGATTATGATTTCTATTTGATGACCACTTTGTTGATGTTCGTAATTCATCACGATCCTGAATAAATAATAAAAACAAAAACATTTTTTTTTAAACAAATTATAACCTACAAAATTATCTGTTGATGGACCACGAACTGGTTCTGATGAATCTGTATAACGAGTCATTGATATAGATCTTGTTTCTAAAAAAAAAATGTTGTATGCGTATATGTGTATTTTTTTTAATGAATATTTTTATATACTTATTGGACTTGGACTTCGACGATGCCATTCAGGATTTTCATTTACATAATTATGATTACGATAATTCGGACTAGTACCTAAATGAAATATTAAATATAATAAAACAAAATAAATTAATTTGAAATTTTTACTTCTATGATACTGTTGATTTGTAGGTGTATGCATACTTAATGGACGTGATTGATAACGTGATGAACGTTGATATTCATCCTAAATATATATTATAAAAAAAAAATCAATTAGAAATAATTTAAATTTTTGAATACTTTTGTTCGTTCAAATTGATTTCTTGTTTTCATTGTATCAATGTCAGTTTCATTATATGGACGCCAATTATTACGATTTGATGATATTACTATTCCTAATTATATTAATTATTCTTAATAAAAAAAAAACTCGGATATAAAAATTTTCTATTTTTTTTACCATCATCAACTAATGGAATTGTATTCATATAAGACAATATATATTTTTCTAATGAACGTAAATTTGTTACTAATTCTGTTAATTGCTATTTTTAATAATAAATATAAATTTTAATATTTTCACAAAAACAGAAAAAAAAAATAATTCTTTTTTTCTTCTTTGTCTTACTTGGCTAACATGTGATACATAACCATCAGTTGTAGTTATTTGTTCACGTAATAATGGTAGAACATTTTCTACTCGATTCTGTTCATTTGAAGAATATATTTGACGATTCCATTGAAGTAATGATGTAAAATCATGTAATAATGACTAATATTAGACCAAAAAAGAAAACAAACTGTTAGTGTGTTTTACTCTATCTATTTTAGAACATATTTCTTCGATATATTTTTACTTAATCTTCCAGAAATGCAATAAAAAAGTAGTTATGAGAATGTTCTTGATATATACGGTATGTGACGCGAGAGTGGCATTGACAAGGAAAGTCCCTCAGATGATAAATCATTTTTGAATCGACACTATGTGTATTATGTAGATACAAATGACCTATGAGTATTCTGAAAAGAGTTCGGTTCCTTAGTTTATTGCTATGAAGATACAATATTTTCACAGTATTTTTTAAATGAATGTCGTACTAACAGAAAAATTGATTTTCGAATTTCGACTTGAAACTTTGTACAGAGATACTCCCTTAACGAGACTAGTTTTAGATCTTTTGATTTGCTTTTATCCTGAAATAAGAACATCGAGTCTGTTGATGTAAAAGATATGCTTTTATCATAGCTGTATCTTAAGATAGGAACAATATAAAGATTTAAAACTTTCACAAAAATCTATTCTTATCAACGATTTGTCTCTGTACAAAGTTTCAAGTTGAAATTCAAAAATCAGTTTTTCTGTCACCACGACATTCATTAAAAAAATATCGTAGAAGTGCAATATCTCCACAGCAATAACTACGAACTCTTTTCAAAATATTCATAATTCATTTGTATCTTCATAATGTAAATAGTCTCGACTCAATAACGATTTATCAGTTAGCGGACTTCCATCGTAAGGCATCTGTAATGATCTGTGAGGATTCAAATTTTTACCTCTATATTTCAGCATTTCTTTTAGATCGTGTTTCACAAAAGAAGAAAAAAAAATCTATTTCTTTGAATAACATACCTGATGTTGAAGTAATGTAGATAATTCATCTTGAAGTTGAACAGCTAATATGACAAGTTTAATTAATTATTTGAAATAAAATTTTGAATTTACCTAATTTATCTTCATGTAATATACGATCAATATCATTCTATAGAAAGGAAAAAAACAATGTCAAATAATTACAAAAGATCGAAAAGTTTATTTACAAGAATAGATAATTGAGTATCACTAAGATCTTTACGTGAATTTAATGTTTGAATTAAATTAATTAAAGTTGGACGACGTTGTAAAAATGTCGTCTAATCATATAGATATATACATATATAGATATACATAAGATTGATTAATAAGTTTATTTTGAAGGTTTTTTATTTGTTTTTTACAAACCTCACTTTTTACTATTGACCGTTCATAAGAAGAAATATCTTTAAGTAAATGTTGAAGATTAACAATCTATAAAACATAATAAAAATTTCTTCTTTTCTTATATAAACAATACACAAAATGAAATACTTTTCGATCCCATATTGGTTTTGAACGTTGTAATTGTTCAGCAATTTTTCGACAATGATGAATAAATACCGATTGTTGTGATGATGAACTAAATGTAATAAAAAAAAACAAAAACAATAAAAATATTCTATAAAAAGAATTCAATACTTGTTTCTTAATAATATATTTCCACCATATAATTGATCTGTAATTCTTTCATAAAATGTTTGTAAATGATAAAGTAATTCAATATATCTTTTAATAACTTTTGATAATTTCATTATTGGTTCATACTAATTCATCAAACAAAGAAAAAAAAGAAAAACTTTATTTATTTTAATTTAAATTAAAAATTTTCTTCTTTACATGATCATGTTCAAAACGTTGACTACCACTCATATTTGACATAGCAGATATTGGTCGAATTGATACAGCTAAAAGATAAATTATTTTGCTTTTTGTTTAATTATTTTAATCAAAATTTTTTTTTTTTTGTTTCAATCCTTACGCATTTGACGATTTGGTGATTGAGAAGTATTGAACTAAAAGGAGAATGAAATGTATATATCGTAGAAAAAAAAAAAAACAATTAATACAGAGATCAATATTGACCAGATGACCCCCATATGTATTAATACTGATCATCAACTTCAATACAAATTAGTATACATATTTATTTGAAAAAAAAGAAAAGATGAAGAGAAATGATACTCAGTTTTCTTCTCATTACACATACAAATGTTTAGAACGATGTCCCGATCTGATTAAACATACAAAGAACATGATCTCATTTTTCTTGTGACCCAGAAAAGTATAAAGAAAAGAAATGAATAAGAACATATACATATATATAAACGTTAATCATCAAGAGAGAGAGAGAGAGAGAGAAAAAGAAAAACTTACTCCGCCTCGTTTACTATTCATTCGCGGTGATTGAACCCATCCAGTATTCGATGAAGGTGGACGAGTTATCAGACTATTTCCAATACGATGATCTCTATAAGAAAAAAAAAAAAAAGATTGAAATATTGTTCACATTGTTAACAATGCATATGTTCAGTCTTAAATCATTATGTTATCTTGAGACTCTTTTCTGTTTTTGTATTTTAAATATATAATAAATCAAATTAAATGTTATTTGAGACAAACCTTTCTAACATACGATTTTGCCAAGCCATCAATTCATGTTCTGTATATACTCGATGATGATTATTTGGACTTGTTCGAGGTCGTTCATTGTATTGATATTGATGATAAGATGGTGTAAGATGATGAGGAGGAAGAGAAGGAGAAGACGATGTATTAATTGTTGGTGCTGTAAAATCACCAATAGATTTTGATCGTCGACGTAATATTGATCGTGTTGATGATTGTCGAGATCGAGTTGTTGGTGGCATATATTGTTGACCAGGTGATTCATCAGATGGATAATAATCAGATTGTACAATACGACTTGGTCCAAGAACGAGACGATCAACAACAGTAAATTCGTTTCCGTTACGATGTCTAGTCAATGTAGGTGTACGTAATTTAAAACGTTGAAGAGGAGGAGATGATTTATTTACAAGATGTTCGTTAAAATCTTCTATCGGTTCATCTAATCGTCTTGGCGTCCTCGTAATTGTACGATGATCATTATTGTTTGATGTAAATGATGACGATATCTGTCCGTTTGTTGAACGATTAACATCAAAGCCCCATGAACCCATTGTTGTTGACGATGGTTGATGAATAACACCATTACTAACATTCAATGGATAAGATGGTGATGATGAGTGTGGACGATACCAACGAGTATCTTCAATATCCTCCTCCTCTTCATGTGAATTTAGAAATCGATTTTGATCATTTAAAGTTGTTGTTGTTGCAATAGGCATTAATGGTTTGTATGATCTATACAAAAATCAAAAAATGAAAGAGAAAGAAAAAGAAAAAAAAACAATAATCGTTTAATATTATGTTGAAAAAACAAAAACAAAAAATTGATTTATTCTTTTTCAATATTATTTAAGTATACCTTGTTTTTGTCTTATTTTACGATTAAAAAGAAATAAAAAATTCTTTTCGTTTTTGTCTTGATGTTGCCTCGTCATCGACATTAAATATTGAAGAGTAAATTTTCATATTCGAATGAATGAATGAATGAATAAAACAGATTGACTACAGAGAAGGGTGAGATGACGATGACTGTGGTGCAGCTACCGTTTGTACCGAACGGAAGAACAGAGCAATAGGACGGTATAGTCAGAAAAAAAATTGCGAAAAAAAAAGAGAAAAGAGAACTTCAGTTCTATATTCGATTACACAAATTGACACATAGACAAAGCAGTAGTATATAGGCCGCTCTGTCTTTCTCTCTCTCTCTCTCTCTCTCTGTTCCTTTATTTCTCGTACCCTCACGTACTGAATGAAACTGAATTTGAATGAAAAAAGAGACCGAACGCAAATGTACATAAATAGAACTATGTATGTACTGACTGACTATCGTCTCAATATTGCATCACAGGAGTCTATTATAGAATAAATGATTGAATGACTGAAGGCAGGAAGGAGATGTTCAAAATTTGTCATTACTATCATCATCGTTCTTCGACTTGTTTACAAACTTGACAAGGCTATCTCATTCAGTACGCAGGTCATTCTCGCTCATAGACATACATATATACATATATGTGTATATATATATATACAAATCGATAATTGATGATTGACGAGCTCGTTCACTTATTTTCATATACGATACTTTAAAAGCTGTCAAAAAAAAGTGTAGAGAATACGAAGGTGTAGGGAGGTGTCGGCGACAAGAGCAATAGTATGTAATAAGCGTTCGTCTTTTTTTTTTCTTTTTTTTTTCTCTCAAATATAACGCTTACTTGTCGTCTAATTAGAAGTATTGTAAACTGACGACGAAAAAAAAATATCAGAGACACAAGACAAAAAAAAATAGGAAGAGCAATATGCGCAAATGTGATAGAAATAAAGTTTCACATGGGAGTGATGATGATGATGATGATCTATTGCATAAAATAAAAAAGATCATCTAATACACAGCATGCATGATAGTAATGGCAATGTTGACTTAAATCTTAATCGGACCACAGACACTTCCCATGATCATATAGGTCATCTAAACGTGTGTGTGTGTGTGTGTGTGTGTGCATATATGTTCAGTCGCTGCTGTGATAGTTAAACTATAGACATTAATCTCAAACAAGGTCGATGTAACAACATGTATGAAATAACAAGGGCATATGGATATGTATTAGAAAAATAAATGCCAATGTCCTCAATCAATAAAACTTACTTGACACATAAAGCTTGTTTTAAATTTTTCATTTTTTTCATAATGATGAGAGCACTTGTAGCTTTTACCTAACATATAAACTCCTATTCTGTTATCTACTTCTCCTTTTTCTTTTATACTTGCCGTTATAATGACTCTTAACATTACTACTATCTTGCTATTACTCACCAGTCACTGTAGATGGATGGCATTCAATGTTCTTTTTGTCTTGACCTATGCACTCTTATTGTATCTCAAAATAAAAAAAAAAGAAACAAATCCTCTTTTGCGCTCAATCGAATCTGTGGTAGCTCCCTTATAGAAGCTCATATTTCTCCAACTGTCTTATCGATATTAAAAGGTATGTATGTGAAAAAAAAGAAGAACAATTTTTTTTCTTCTCTTCTTCGTTATATTACTTTGACTAGCGTTACTATTATTTTAAAGTAAACTCCTCACTACACATTATATATATCAAAGCATACAACATAACATGAACATGAGACAGTACGTTCATCCATCCATCCATCTATATGAGAAAAAATTACAAAAACACTGTTGAATGCTTTTCAATGTAGAGACTCGTGTGCACGCGCCCGTCGTCACCGCCGGTACACAATTGAAAATTGATAATATTAGATGGCTGCACTAAAGAATACCGGGTAGACGTTATGTGAAGAGTAACTGTATGTGAATATATATATGCATGCGACTACAATTATTCATGGAACAGCATCAACAGTGCTTCGCGTCGCAATTGAGATGCAAATTGCCTTTTTTTTGTGGTTAGTTTTTTTTCTTGATCGTTGTTAATCAGCTTCGTTTACTAGATGTAAATGGATGAAAACAGAGAAAGAGAGGGAGAAGGAGAGAGCTTTTCTCTTTTAAAATCACGTTTGTTTTTTTTTGAATAAAATTTCCCTTACTTATATAGTGATCTTGAATTATTAATATTAATCGAACCATTATAATTTGATTCATTGTCTGTATCAATTGGATGCAAATCAGTAGCAAAATTAGGTCTAATAATTGATGAATATTGAAAGGGTATATATAAATATAAAAGATTATATTTACTCGACAAGAAGATCGTTAGCAATTGAAGCTGAAAGACGTAAAGCATTAATCCATTGTGTCATTAATTGTTTATTATCAGCTGAAAAGAAAATTGGTTTTTCATTTATTGAATTTGGATCATAGATCTAAATACATAAAACGCTTTTTGTTGTTTTTTTTATAGAAAATAATGTTTTTCTTTGATTACTTTAAAAGTATATCGTTTATGTGATATTGAATCAATTGGAGTCGTAATTGATACACGATAATTTTTAATATTAATTATATTTTCAAGACGTTTATAATGTGAATCTTTAGAAGAATAAGAGATAAAAAAAGAAAAGCAAATCGTTTACATTTTTGTTGTTTGAGTAATAATATATCCAATAAATATATAAACAAGAAAAAAAAAAGCAATTTCTTTACCTTGATATATAGTCAACTGTTGATCTTGTAAATGAAGCCATCGTTTTTTCCAATGTTTGAAGGTTTTATTGGCATAATAAATATGTAAACTACCCGATCGCTCCACAAGATTGATCCTTGAAAAGATTTTTTTTGAAAAACAAGAAAGTGTTTACTGTTTAAATTATGAATTAAAACAAACAAATATTTCAAAAATTCTTTTTCTATCTCACTCGTTTAATTGCCAATGATACATCTTATTGATATTGATCAATATTTAAATATTCTCCTCCTTCAATCATTCATAATCTTCATCTTATTGAAATCATTGAAAAAGTCATAAAGTAAGAAAATGCCGACGAAGAAGAACAACAATTTGATTCGACTTTTCTCTATCTCTATCAATCGACCTTGTACATACATGTATAGATTAAAAAAAAAGAATAAAAAAAAAAAAGAAAGGGCGTATGGAAAAGACATTTTACAAATAAACATAGACTATACACTGCCCGATCATCATCAACTAAAGATAAGAACATATGCATACACGTGTTTGTCTATCTACGTAGTTCACTTGTCGGACAGGCAAACAAGTATTTAATATACACTACCTGTTACTGGTCATTATCGATGTTGCAAATCTATTTAAATATTATTGACAGCTGCCCTTGTCTTTATATGCAGTACATATAAATAGAATATCAGATTGAGAAAAATCATTATTACCTACTGTCGTTTTCTCTTCGTAGCCATCAACACTTTTTTTGTAAAGAACGAGGAAAAAAAAAGAGAAATTCTTTTTTTTTCCTCTTGATTTTGAATCACGATTATATGTACGTGAAAGAACAGAATGCACCAGCCAGTTATGCCGGAAAAAATGAATCAGATCACACCTTACTTGCATAAGCAAACAAGCAACGTATATAGTACTTGTCATAAAGCCCCAGGCACACGTGCTCATAAACCAATTGAATCACATATACTTGCCAGTTTATGAGATGCACTTTTTGCTTCTTTTTCGAAATCATCTTTTAAGATAAATTTACTTATAAGTGAAGTGAGGATATATAGATATAGTTTATGTTTGTAACATCAATAATGTGTTATACAAGACCAAAGAGAGAAAAAAAAAATACATTTCACACAACCAGGAAAAAAAAATACACATACATATATAGTATGTATATATATATAATTCTATACACTATATTTTTCTTTGCTTGTATTTCATAACATACAGCAAAACAAACAATTTTATTTAATTTCTTATTTTTTTTTTTTTTCATTGTTAATCTTTCGCTATCTATAAGATATATGTATATAATGTATATATACACATTGTATTGTTGCAAACAAACAAGCACACATAGCCGAAACAAAAAACAAAAAAAAGAAAATATTTATCTATTCTATTTGTTTATTTAATAATAATCATGATGAAATTTTATCTTTTGTTGTTGTACGACGATTTGTTTTAGGTGATGGTGATGGTGATGAAGATGATGATGATGCTGAACGTAATTGAGGTTTTTCATATGGAAAATTAACACGAGATCGATTTGAACTATTTATTGAAGTTTTTCGAATGTTAGTACCATTAACTGGTGATGAATCTAAATTAAACACAATATATTTATAATTCTCTTAGTTAAAAATTCTTTTAACTAATTGTTTCTTTTTTTTGCCTAGTAATAAATCTCCATTTAGTTATCAATTAATACTGATTAACAACTAATGTATCACGAAAGATTATAGTCTAAAATAAGGATTAAAATAAATCCAAATATTAATAATTATGTGTATGTTTATTTAAATATATCTTTCTCGTTTCTTTTTTTCTAAGTTGCAAATTTTGTCCTTGTTTAAAAATGAATGGTATCATATTGGATAATTAAGAATTCCATATATTCGGTTTTTTTTTTGTTCTCTTTATTATAACAGTAAAACTTATGTAATCGAAAAATAATTCCATTTTTTGTTTAGTTGATAAAATGTTTATTTAATTCATAATATGAATAATGACATGATTATATCAATATACAAAAAAAAAGAAAAAACCTATATAATTATACTTCTTATCAATGTGATATTTCAATATGACATTGATCTAGTTGAAGTTCATATATAAATTTGAGTAGTTAAAAATCATTTTTTATCGAGGTCTAGAGCTTATAAAACACTTTACCTTATGTTTTTTTTTTTTATATAGTGATCTTTTTGCTTTATCGTTACAAATTGTAATGTTACATTTTTTATAACTATAATTAAGATACATAGTCTTTTGAAAGATTTGATTTTATGTAAAATAAGAATTCTATGAAATTAATTTTAATAAATTTGGTTTATAATTTAAAATTCAAATGAAAGAGAAGCAAACTACAATTTGGAAGAAATGTGTAAATATGAGGTAAAAAAAAGGTAATTTCAATATATTAATAAAAAAAAATGTTTTTTTTTGTTGCTTACTTGAATTAGTTACTTGATCTTCATTAACATCATTACTCGTTTGACGTTTACGTTTTTTTATACTTGGTAAAGTTCGTTTTTTTTTCATTGAATTATCTTCTTCATTATCTCCACTTATTCGTTTTTGTTTTATAGATTTTGTTGGTGTTGTTATAATTGTTATACTTGATGATGTATTTATATCATTAGAATTTCTTATATTTGTACGTTTATTAATTGGTGTTATTGTATCACTAACTGTTGTTATTGTTATTGGTTTAAGTTTGATTTTAAAATCTTTTGGTAAATATGATAAATGATTATAACGTGTTTTTTTAAAATATATATCTGATAATGGAACATTTGAACTAGCACGACATATCATTAATGATGATGCACGTTGTGATAATATAACATAAGCTAAATCAACAAGTACATGTAATTTTTTTAATGCATCTTTTCTTTCAGCTTTTTCTTCTTTATCTGATGATATTGTTGCATCTTCAGATGATTTTATTGAACGTAATAAACCTTTATAAAATAAACCAACTGTTGTATCACAACGTAATAATAAAGCATCTAATAAAAATAATATATAATCTGTCATTGTATGTAACATTTCAATATCATCATATAATATAAATGCTGGTGATTTTGATAGAAAATAAAGAAAATATGTTAATGAATATTCAGGATATAATGTATAATCAATTGGTTTATCATCATTTGTTGATGAACAATTATTATTATCATCATCATCATCATCATCATCATCAAAACCATTTGTTTGTTGATGACCATTTGTTTTTGAAGTTGTTTTATATGATAATTGAAGTTTAATATGTTCACGACGTGTATCAATTATTTGTAACATTAAACGACGAATTTGTTCACGATGTTCACGTTCAGGTTCTTTAGCAGCAAATGCTAATAAAGCAAGTAATTCAATAGGACATACAGGATCACGTAATTGTTCAGCTAATTTACGATATGTTCGTTGACGTATAGTTGATGATGGATCCTAATATATATATATATATATACAAAAACAAAAAGGAATTAAATAAATTTCAAAAAAACAAATGTTCAATACTTACACGAAGTAATGTCATTATCATAAGAAAATCATCAGGTTTTATACGTGTATAAAAATATGGATGACAAATTAATTTTAATAAACATGATAAACCACAAAGACGAATATAAATTATTTCACTTTCACTAAGAAAATCAAAATAAATTAATATTAGTATATATGTATGAAATTTTTTTTTTCTATTAGAAATACGAATCATGTTTTATTGAGTGCAGAAATCCGATGAATGATATTATCTGAGAGATCAAATTCATTATTTGAAATATATTGTCAGTAGAATGTCCTGACAATTTCAGCTCAAAAGAAAAATGTTTTCTTTCCGGGATATTAATGTCAGAAGAATTCTAGCATCTTTCTGTTTTTTGCGACTTTAATATCTCGGGAAGGAAACATTCTTTTGAGATGAAAATCTTCAGGACATTCTACTGACAAATAGATCTGTCTCTGTTGGAAGAATCTCAGATCATTCGATATGTGATTTCTTTACAATGAATTGTGTATTCTTTATATGATATATAAGAAACATCTTCCAACAGTATTTGACATTCATCGGAAAGTAATCGATTTCGTTAATAAATTCTTCAATTACCTCATTTCATCTGTGAAATCTTGATCTTTTTCAATAGATTTTCGTATTAATTTATATGTAACAATAAATAATCCAGCTGAATTTTCACGTAAACCTAATACTGCACGTGTCAATGCTTTAACTAATTCACGCTATTATTAAAAACAAAAAAAAAGCAAATTTCAATATAATTATTTCAATTGTATAAATTTACTTTAACACGAGTATCAGCACCAATTTCTGGATCAGAATGAGGTTCATCAGCTAATAAAGTAAAATGTCCATGTAAAAATGAACTTGTCATATTTTCATCATCATTATCATTTATTTGTCGTTTATCAATAATATATTTTGATATATTATTAAGTATACGTTTACCAATATCACCAAGTGCTATTGGAGATATTTTTAACATATGACCAAGTAAAACAAGTCGAGTTATAAATTGATCACTATCAAATTGATCATATTGTGTATCCTAAAAGAAATTCACAAAATTAAAATAAACTAATCAAAAAAAAAAAAAATATTTATGTCTTTTTGATAATACATCAATCATTTTTTTAAGTATATCATCTTTTTTATTTGGATGTAATGCACATATACAATAGAGTGCACGTTTTGCAATTGGTGGATGAAGAGTTAAATAAGTTGAAAGTTCAGAATCAAGAAGACTATAAATGTAAAAAAAAAATTAAGTTGACACGAACAAAGAAATATTTAATTTATACATACGTTAGCATGTTACTTTGATTTGATGTAATAATTAATGGTCCACATGCTTCAATTGTACGTAAAAGTATAGGAGCTGATAATAGACAACAAACAAAAAAAGAAATAAAACTTTATTGAAAATGATCGATGTATATATATATACCTAATTCAAGTACATGTTGTTTTAATAGATTACAAAGAAATTCAAGTGATTCTGGAGAATTGAAAATAAATGGATGTTGAATAAATACCTGGTAAATAGAAATAAATTTATATATGTAATAATTTTAGTTTAATTTATTTAACAAAAACAAAAATCTGTTATATACTTGATATAAGAATTTTTTGAAAATTGAAGTAGATTTTATTAAGGAATGCAATTATTTCATTACTTAATAAATTAATTCAATTTGTATTTAAATTTTCTTTATTAGAAAATGTATCTTTCACTTTTCTATGTATTATGAAGGACTATATTCAACTGTTGGATTTTTTTATTATGGCTACGAGTTGATTCTTGTAAGATTAAGAAAAGCTTAGAAGGATTTGGATATATTTTCGAAAAGGACATTTTCGTTTAACGCTTCAGAACTACCTAATGACTATTAAATATGTTTCCTTCCCAGGTGAAGACATACGGATTATTTCCGGCCCGGAAATAAACGAATCTAGGCGCCTGAATCATTGGCCTCGGTTGTTAACTATAAATAACTTTTATGTTTAGTAGAGAAAAACGTTCACATTATAGAATAAAATTCCTATATTATACTTATTTTTTCATTATATATACAATTGAGAAATAGTTATAATTTGTTTCGTCAAAAACAATTTTCTTTATTCTCTTCAATTCCTATTCGTTTTCATCTTCAAAGGAAGATCAATTACGAAACATTAGTCTATGATTAATAGTTTATTACTAGCTAATTTCAATTCATAGTGTCATAGTTCTATAATTCGAAATTTAACATTCATCTGAATTATATTATTATACAAACCTTTAATAATTGATTAATATTTTCATAATATGATGTTGGTTGTTCTGGTTCTATAAAGTAAATAAATTTATTTATTTATTTATTTATCTATTTTTCTTTTATATTTTTAATTTACCATTTGATACTAGTTCAAATATAAATTTAAGTAATTTACTAACTGTTTCTTGATCAAATAAAAGTGTTGAAATTTTTTCAAACATCATTTTTATTAAACCACACATTTTTGTAAATTGTCCATGTAAATTATTTTCATTATTTGTTGTTATTTGTTCTTCAGTTGTATTTGTTGGAAAACGTTTTTGTTCTTTTGCTGCTTCATCTAATAACATTTGTCCGATAGCATTCTAAAATAAATATTTAAAAAAAAAATTAAATAATATATATACAAAAAAAAAAAACAATTTTTTTTTCTTAAACATACAGCTAATGCATAACATTCTTTTGATTTAATTCCATCTGATATAGCTTGTCTAAATATTAATAGAATACTTGATTCATTATTATTTATTAATGATTGTTTATGATTTTTAATTGCATATATAGCAAATGCTTTTAATACAAATTCATTTTTATCTGGATTTGGTAAACAACCTAAATAAAAGAAAATATTGTTTTGTTTTGTTTTTTCTTGTTTAAAAAATAAATAGAAGAAAACGTACGTAAAGCAATAGCATGAATAAGATTAACAAGTTTTAATTCAATTAATTGTTTTTCATCGTTTGTTATATTTAGATCAGCCATTTGTAAACATAAATCAATTAATTTATCTAATTGACGACGAAGTCTAATATTAAAAAAAAAGAAATATCGATATACATCATTAAAAATAAAACTTCAATGAAATACTTACAAAAATTTGCTATGAATCATTTCACGAATTGCTCTAAATAGAAAAAAAAATTTATTATTCAATATTCATATAAAATTTGTTATAATCTATGAAAGTTTAATAAATAAATCTATAACATCTTTATTTATATTCTTTCTAAATTATTTGCAGTCAAGTGATAAGGTCTTTTTGTATGTATGATTAATTGCAAGTTTGTAGTATGGATAATAAGTTACTCATGACTATTTTCTTTTTAAGTATAGCGAAATTTCTTGGATTACAGTTATTCGAGTGAGTTTTTTCTAATAAGATGCAAGTATGAGATTATCTAATATCACCTTTTTTGAAATATAAATATTAGAAATATGTGTACATAGGAGATACTACAAAATTAAACACTTTATTTATGCAAAATTTGATTTTAGAGATGATCAGACTCAAAGAGAAAGATCTATGAACACGAATTCTTTGATGCTTTCTCTAGTTTCAATAGAGCTTAGCTAATGTGGTGGTTCAATCGCACAAAAATATTGTAGAACGTGGAGTTCGGCTCCTCGACTATCTATGTCTGTTGAGAGAATCAAAGGCTTCTAGAGAACTGAACTCCCTTCCTAATCATACCACTAACTTAATGAAGTACGAATCATTTCAAAGTCGATTTCTTACTTAACAAAGCTCCATCGTTAATATCAATTCCGCAAGGTATTAGTAAGTAGAACTTTAAAATCATACTCATAAATAGAAACTAATTTAACCTTCCCTCTCCATTCATTACTATCTGTGTACTCAAACAAAATGAATAAAAATATCTTAAATTTTTTTCTACTCTAATGTTTTTATTTTTCATATAAAACAAAAATAAAAAATATCAATTTACCGTTGAGCATTTTCGCTAACATTTGAATATAATGTTAATAAAACTCGTACTTTATCATCTGTATTAACATCCCATGGCATTAAATAAAAAGTCAAAAGTCTTTCGGCTAATAATCTAAAATTAATATATATAAGAAAAAGAATAGAAAAAAAAAAGGTTCTCTAAATATTTTCATACTTGTCTTGTGTAGCTGTTTGATAATACAAATGTATAATACAATTTGCAACCCATGTTAATTGTTTTTGTATGTCATTTGACCAATTAGCATTAATACATTCTTTTTTATAAACATGTCCAAAATAATCAAGTGCTTCTTTACGAACTTCCCACTAAAAATAATAATAGGAGGCAAAAAAGAAAAATTGAAAATAAAATTTATTTTATTTTTAAATACAATTTTATCTCTTGCACGTTCACATAAAATTTGTTTCATTTTATCACTTATATCAAGAAGATTTGAATTTGTTATAGCACGAATTTGTATCATTAATTGTAAACGTATATTTGTATCAGTTGAAAGACTTAAATGAACCATTACATCTAATCAAACAATAAAAAAAAAAAATTTTATTTTGTTCTTAATAATAAAAAAAAAACACATTAATTAAAATTCACCTTCAAGATCTGTTATTAATTCTGGATGATTAATAAAATAACTTTTTAAATATTTAATACATGTCGATTGAATTTCTGGTGTTCCAGTTTTTAATCTAAAATAATTCGTTTTGTTTTCTTTTCTTAAACAAAACAAAAAAAAAAATAAGTTAACTATCATACTGTTCAAGAAATGTATTCCATAAAGTTTTATATTTTTGTGCAAAATCATTATTTGATGAACTTGTTACATAAGCTATAATTTTTGCAGCATCACGACGATGTTTTTCATTTGATACCTAATGTAAAACATATTGTCTAATGAATTTTTTTTGTTTTCTACAAAAATTTATTTCTTACTGTTAAACGATGTTCAATTGTTGGTATAAGTTCATCAACAATTGTTTCTGATATATGACATAATCCATCAAATATATTATAAATTTTTGTATGTAAATGTAATGATTCAATATCTTCTGTTATTAGAACAGCTTTGAAATACTAGATAATTAAAAGAAATCAATTGACAAAGATTATATACATAAATAAAAAACTTACATCAGCTATAACTGGTTTAAGGAATGATTCACATCGACGTATAATTGCTTCAACTAATTCATAACATTCTTCACGTAATTTCTATTTAAAAAAAAAAATATTTATCTATTAGAAAATAATTGAATATTATATTATTATATCAGAAAATTACTTCCATTAAATTATTTCGTATAATTATATAAACGTATTATTGTTGATTAATATAAAAGAACGATCTCGGACTCCTTCATTTGACGACTCATCAAATTGCTATAATTTAAAACTTTCAAATGATTTAACTAATTGGTCTGATCATTTCTTTCTTTATTGGAAGAGTTCAGCCTATCAATCGCTTAAGACAGTGAGTATACGTTCCAATTTACGTCAGATTAGATTATTTGATGAACGATATATGCATATTTTTGCGATTTTCATTTCGTTTTCGATTATTTTATCATGCTTCATTTTGGCTTTCTACATTCATGATTATAACTATCATATGTATACTCTTGCATTGTTTTTCATGTCCTTGATCTCTTCTATATATAAAATTTTCACAAATTCGACATAAACAGTGAGAGCAACTATACCAAATCGAACGGGCTGATTTTTTAAATGTAAGTTGCTTACTATATAAAAATAATTTGTCAATCAAATTAAAGACTTATACAAAACTCCTTGAGACAAACGAATTTTTGGAATATATTTTACCTTTCATTAGTATATAAAAATCCCTAAAACGAAGATTTTTGCTGTACAAATTCAATGTATACCTAATTAGATTGATTAGCTTCTAGGCAGAAACAACTCGAAAGAAAGATAAACTTGTAGTCTTCTGTGTCATTTCTTTTCATCTATTAAAAGATTCTCTATATAATATATACACATTTATTCTAAAACTAAAATGTCAAAGTCAATAAAACACGTCATATATTGACCTTAATATATTTTGTCATTTACTATTACTAACACTTATTGTTAATCAACTCTAAAAAGTTTTTATATGAATACAAAAAAATTCATCAATGGATTTGATAGCGGATTTTTTGTTAAAAAAATATTCGATATTCTTAAATCTTACCTTTTCTGGATCAATAATTCTTGCAAAAAGTATTTCTAATAATGAAAATGGTATTGTTTCATATTCAGCTAAAATAACTGAAATAATTTCAATCATTAAATTTTTTAATTGATCTGAATGTTTTTTTCTATAACAAAATAAAAATAAAAAATTTAATTTACAAAAAAAAGAAAAAAACAACATACTGTACAGCATTAAATAAATTATTAAATACAACTGTACTTATTTGACAACCTCGATTATCTTCAAGATTAACTGCTGGTATAAATGATTGAACCATACTTAAATTCTATATAAAGAAAAATTTTTTGAATTTCATTTCATTTCCTTGTTTTTTTTTTCTTTTACTTCAAGTAAATAATATCGTCGTGTAAATAATGTATCATCAATTTTTTTTAATCCAAGTAATTGACGAGCAAGAAAAAGAAACATATTCTATTTTCAAAAAATAAAAATTATAATAATCAAATTTTCTTTTTTTTTTTTTAGAGTATCTTACGAGCATTTTTTCTGGTGATGCATCAGGTAAATTAGGTGCATATATACGAATAATATCCGCTAGACATATAGCTGCATAAAGTTGTATATCAGCACGTTCATGTGAATAAAAAAAATCATCAAGTAATGTTTTAAATAATCCTGTAAAAAAATGTCGTTTTTCATAATTTTGTGGTAAAGATTGTAAAAGTCTTTGATTTTTCTAAAGAAAATTTTATTTAGAAAAGAAAAACAAAAAGATTTGTTTTTTTGTTTGTGTTACTGTTAAATTATCAAGAAGTTTATTTGTAGGTAAACTTGGATTAACACTTAATACTTGTGATGGTAATACATCAGGTATATTACCTGATGATGATGATGTTGCCATTGATTTTTTTTCTTTTCTTTTTTTTTAAAGTATATTCAATAAAAAAACACTTGTGGAAAAATGAAATGAAATAGCTTTCTTTGTTCGACTTTGCGGTAGTTTTTATTGGTTGATAATTTATTTAAATTGATAGATGTCGATAGATATTATAATTTTTTAACCCTGAACTTACCTGTTTCGTGTTCGATAGGGATTTGTAAAAAAAAAAAAATGAAAAGAACTTGAGAATAATTGATTTGAAAATATAAAATAATCGATGCCAATAAAATTCATTCTCATATTATTTATGTTACAGTTTAGAAAATTTTGGAGTTCTATGAAAATCTTTTGTTTGAGAATGAAATAGAAATTAATTTATCATTTAACTTTTTTTTTTAATTTAAAGTTTGGTGATTAAGCTCAATAGAATTCACGAATAATTCTGTATGAATTGAAAAATTTCGTACACATTAAATGATTTAAAACATAACACATTGTGTACTTTTTAGGTTCAAGGTTTTTGTGAAGAAGTAAGTATCATTTGCCTTTCAATTGTGACTTAACTAAGATGCATTTTAAAATAAAAAGCGAACGTTAGTAACCGGAGAAACTGGTAATATGCAAAACGATTTTCATCAGTTTGTATTCAAATTCCAGAAGTCTGTTTCAATCGGGTTTTTCAGCAAGTCTTTGAAAACAGAAATTCGATAGAGAAAAATGTTCATTTTTAAGCTATGAAAATCCAAGATTTCTAGTTTGTACGATGAAAGAGTTGTAAGGATTGTTCAGGCCTCGTCAATTTCGGTGAGTTGGGAATGAATTACGGAAAAAGAATAGTTCGAGAGAGAGATAATTGACTATGCTGAGTAGAATAGTGAAGTTTATTGTTAGTTTTAATATGATTTACCACTATGATATCCAGATTTTCGATATTTTATATGTTCTACTTATGCAACGTTAACAGGTGATGTTTAGAAAATCAGAATACAATAATTGCAGAATATTTTGAAATTGAAAGAATTTTACTAATCACCTCTTTCTAGATGCATATTTTTGCATAGTCCAAGATTTCCCAAAAACCCTTTAAAATCTTGAACAGTATAAGTTAGAAGTCTCGAATTTTCGTAGTTCAAAAGAGAAAACTTTTTCGTTATCAAACATATCTTTTAAAAACCCCAAATTCAAATCAGAATCTCTGAAAATCACTGTAAATTTCTAAAGATCCACTGAAAAACCTTCCAGAAATCTAAAAGATCTTCCTGCTATAGATCGATGTGTTTAGAGCTTGACTACGAGCTGACGAAAACCATTTCGTAATGTCACTTCACGCTCACGAGTTACTCAATTTACCATGATTCGTCTTCTCATTTGAAATACACAAAATCGTTAAGTTTTAATCATGAAAACATATTTCTCCTATAATAGAATCAGTTAATCTTAAACTCTTTATTGAGAAAATAAACCAACATATACGAAAAATTTAATGTATCTTTTTTTTTCATATACTTGAAAAATCAGTTTCATAATTTAGAATATCTGCAATAGAATTCTATTATGCAAACATTAAATAATAAATTTTAACTTTGACAAATTTATATAGATTTTAACACTTATATCTTTCATGAATAAAAATGGAAAAATCACGAACAACATTTGTTCATTTCTTTTAATCATAAAAATGGCACTTACAACACAATACTAAGAAAATTAATAAAAAAAAAAAAGGTAAATACAGATCTACAGATCCTTATTTTGTTCTTACCTAAAAAGAAAAAGAAAAAAATCTAGAATTATTGGACGGATTTAATTAATTTCATAAATGAAACAGAAAATAAACTAATCTAAATGAAAAAATGTTCATTTCTTATAATTTAACTAATTTTTCCAAACGTTCACCATATTTTCCAAGTAAAAACATAATAACAAATCCTAATATTAAACCACTGTTCTGACATAATAAAATTTTTAACTTTAATACAGTTGTTATTGGTTTTTTTGCTCTAATATAATCTTTTTCAATTTCATCACCCATTGTAACAAGTTCTGGTATCTATACAAATATATACTCATAATCTAATAATAAATCAAAATAAAAATAACATACCATATCTGCAAGACCAATATATACAAACATTCCACCAGCTAATGCATAAATCCAAGGATGAAAGTGTTCGAGTTCACCTAGAATAAAACTAGTTTTTTCCTTTTTTGGTTTTTTTTTTTGTTTTATTCATACCTAATTTAGCACCAATTATAAAACCAAGATAACAACTACATGCAGATAAAAAATTCATTATTAATGCTTGTCCAAGAGTTAAACCACTACTAAGTAAAACAGCAATATCACCAAGTTCATGAGGAAATTCTTCAAATATTATTGGTAAAGATACTTGAAGACCTTCACCAATCGATACCATAAATGCAGCGCCTAATGTTAAACCATCTATGAAATTATGTAACATATCTCCAATAAATATCATCCATCCGGCTGCTTTCATTGTTTTTAAATTTGCCATTAATCCACGAGGATTTTTATGAATCACTGGCTGCAATAAAAAAAAAAACAATAGAATAAAACATAATTTATTGAAAATTTCAATTTCATAAAGGCAAATTATTTAAAATCTATAAGCATAAATTACTTTTCATATGTCCCACGCTTAATCAAATATTTACATAATAATTAAAATCAATTATGTTATATCATGCAAGCAATGATCAATATTTCTCAAATATTAAAATCTCTTGATCTTTCACTATGATTAATAAATGTTAAATATAGAAAAAAAAATTAATTTTATTTCTTTTTTTTATAGAGATGGCATGTTTCTCAACTCACCTTTATCCCCAATGTGATCATATCAATATACTAGATATGTGATATTCTACAGCAAAGATCCAAGAAAAAACAAAGAGAAAAAAAAATGCCAAGAATCTATAGTTAAACGTTTGAATAGTACGAATTGAATTCTTTTCATTTGTATTCAAATATTAACTTTTAAAACTATGAATCTAAAAAATTTAATATGACTCGAAAAGTTTTGTTTTCTTTAATCATGTATTGAATTACATTATGTGTGATATAAAATCATTCATAAATATAAAAACTTTAAATTGATAATTAATAATATACATACTTCTGTAGGAGAATTAACAGATACACGTTTTGAATTATCAAGAGTTGAAGGAGTAGAATCAAGGTGAAAATTTGACTTTGTCTACAATAATCAATGGATATACTAGCACAAATCAATTCTATGGCTAAAAACTTTATTAACTTACTAACACATCATCGTCTCCATGAGTATGTGTACAAACAATCTAAATATACATTTTAATATATATGATATAAATCAAATAAACAAATTAATACAAACAGTTTCAATATTAAAAAAAATTCTCAATAATTGATCACGCATATAATATATATAAATAATTATCATAGATATAAGAGCTTTATTAAGATAACTATGACGAATATCTAAATCTGGAATATCAAATGCCTATTATTATACACAAAAGAACCATTATTTCTTTTAACCAAAAAAAAAAAAAATTCAAAGAACAAACCATAGGAATTAAATGAAATATTCCTGATCCAGTAAGTGTACCAACAGCTAAGAAAAGAATTATTTAATAATAATAAAAAAAAACAATCTTATTCTACCCAAGCCAATAAATGCACTAAGAATCCATTTAAATATTGATTTATTTCGAAATGGTAATATAATAGCACCACAAAGAGCTGAGCAATTTATAAATGTTACAGTAATTAAACCAATTAAAACATCTAAAATAATAATAATAATAAAATAATAAGATTAAAAAAACAAAAATATTTCTCCTATACTTTTCCATGTAACACGTCCTCCTCCTGATTTTATACATCCATCATTAAATTTAACATTGAATAAAACTGGTAATAATTGATATATATCACTACGATTTAAATTATCAGTGATATTATCTGCTTTAATATTAAATGCATTCAATAGATCATCGGAAGAATTGAAACACTGAAAATTACAAATAAAAATTTGATTCTTCACCTACAACATTATATTCTATAAGATGAAATAAATTTCATGTGAATACAAAATTTTTATTGCACACTCGACTATGCCGATAGATCGTATCTTTCGTACAATGATTCTTAAATATATTTGGAGTATTCTCTAATTGAATTTTCAACTCTAACGAGAATACTTTCGAAGTAGGATTTTATATGACTCATGAATTCGTTTAGTTCACAGAAATATCCATGCCTGTTTAGTATGAGAGAATTTAACATCTTCAGCTCGTGTACTAGCTGATTTATTTTTATTAATTTTAAAAGAGTAATTTTAGTATTGAAGATACTGTTTATTTAGAGATCACCTGTCCAACTGTTGTAACCAAAGAATTTTTAATACTGTTCCAACAATAGTTTAACATACGAATAAATAGAGAATACGCTGATAATTATTTCAATCATTCGTGTCTATTTAAATTTCTATAAAAAAAAAATTTATGTTCGATGCATCACATATTAACTCATAGTTCACTGAAAGTAGTTTCATATTTGTGGGGTTTGTCATTTATTGAATAGATTTAGAGAGATCAATATCTAACTTGTGTTCTTCATTATTACTAGTGATAAATCACAGTTTTATTATAACGAGAGTAATCAGAACTCGGATCATTAAAAGCTAATCAACGAATAATCCAGGTTCGTCGAAAAAAAATTAATCAAACAAACAAATTTTGAGAATTTTCTTCAGGAAATTTAGTTTAATCACATCTATATTATTACCACCTAGCAAATGAATGTTGGTCTGTCAATCACTGTCTAGTACAAGCTTTCAAACTATATTAGTAGAGAAAATAAAAGAAAAGCCCTTCAGATCTCAATTTTCACCATGACAATGCAAGATCACAGAAAACATGAAGTACCAATGAATTTTTAGAAGAAAATCACATTCAAGTCTAGTATTTTCTACAAATCTAATGACTTTTCTTTTGCTGTCAAAAGTTAAATATCGACTATTCATGCTGCACATTTGTCCATACTATCATCAGTATACCGCGGTTGAATGAGAGTCATGAGATAGACGACCATTTAAGTATCAAACTATCGTCAGTATAGTGCACATTATACCAAACGATTTACTGACTTTTTTGTTCGATTTGAATCACATGGGTAATTATCTGAAGTGCTGGCGACAAATGTTTTTTTTTCGAGTGTCTTTTGTATACATAATAATGTGACCTTGATGCAAAGTGTGCACAGTATAAAGCAATAATTCATCTCGTGTGTGTTTTTTTTTCATTAAAATGGATTTCGTTACTTACCTTATTTTCAAAATTTAGTTGTTGAATATCATCTTCAGTTATAATACGATGAATACGTGTTATATCATCAATATCATTAGATTCAAGAAGTTTTTGATAGAATAAATTTAAATCTGATGAAGTTTTTAAATGTGAATAGAGAATATTTTCTTCTATTTGAATTAATTTAATATCATTTGTTAATATTGAATAAAATTGAAAAGAACAAATAATTATGATAATGATGATTAAATCAGAAATCATTATCTAGAAAATATATAAATCAAAATTTTTTTTAAAACATTCGATTTTATAGAAATGCAATAATAATAAAAAAAGAGATTCAATTAAATTTATGAATATACAAGATAGATCTTTATTATAAACATATTTATTAATATGTATACTATAATAATATCGAATACTAAAGCAATTGTTACTTCAATGATAAGAAAAAAAAGTTATAAGCAGAACAATCTTTTAGTAAATGTCATTATTTAGATAATTGATTGACCGTTTTTACAACTGTTTGTAACTATTATCAACAACTATTTATTTTAGACAGCTAAAAACAAAAACCAATTAATATCAATGTCTAACAAAACATTGATTGTCTTTTTGGATGGGCTTGTTACTTCTTATGAATATTGTTTCATTGATATCCAATGACTTTTTCTACTATTTATTGCATATTTCCTTGACACAAAATTATCCACTAACAAAAAAAAAAGGTCAACAAAAACGTTCCGTATATATATATATATTCTCTATGAATATAAACTATAGTAATATGAAGGAAGTAAGTGAACACTAAGTTTTACTACAAGGTACTGAAGATGTCGTGGTGCTTATATATATTTGAAATTAGAGTAGAAATTAAGGTGATAGTTATAAGTGAGAGTCATACGATTTCAATTCGAGTTTTTATAAAACGTGACTGAAGGTTTCGCATTCCTCAATCTCGAAGATCTTTTGTCAAGTTTTATTTAAAAAAAAGAATTATTTTCAAAAAATAATCTTATCTTGATTGAAAAAATCAAATTAAAATAGCATAACTCTCACATATTCCAGTCTGATTTCAAGTATGTACCAGCACCACAGTATCAAAAAGTGCTGAGAGTTTCAAACGTGTACTTTTTCTCTTGGTTAATATTCAATAAGTAAAGCCTCATTTTAAACCTAAGGATGATTCTAAATTAAAAAATATATATCTATATATTAATCATTTATCCTTCAAACGACAAAAGAATTTTTTTCCTGACACGAAATTCTCAACTGAAAAACCATTATTCACATAAAGTAAAATCAATAAGACGAGCATATACTAATGCTATTAATAAACCAAAATCACAAATTATATCATTAGAAAAATCAATAATAATATAATATAAAATGTGCTTACCTATTTGATCATAATGATAAGAGAAATGTTACTAATTTTTAACATATTGTTGATCAGTTTCTAATTCTCTTTTATCATTCATACTGTTAACGCTTGACTAAAAGTAAATTCAATTATGTAAAAAAAAAAAATGTTGCCATTTATTATCATTAAAAAGAATATAATATCAGATTAAATATTTTATCATAAACAATCTTCAAAACTTTGTGACTAAGAAAATTTTTTTGTATGAAAATCATTCTTTTACTGTCTAATTAGTATATTTTATCCGATAGTGAAAAAGTTAACTGATATACTTTATGTGCAATAATAGACCTAAATAATATTCTTAAATCTGATCTTTAATATTCAATTATTCATGGCACAAAGCGTAATCAATGATTGATTGATTGATCTTTATCTATTTGATAATAACAAAATTACTGTAAACTTACGAATAATTAAATTCAATAAGTACCAACATCTTATCTAAAAAATTGATACAAACTTTAGAAGTTTAATTTTTGATCGAAATTTAACCTTACCAATAATCCTATATGATTTCAAATATATTTTCTTATTAAAAATATTTCATCTATTTTTGTATTCTAGATGTATTTGATAATTATAACTATATTATTTAATGATTTATTGAATTACGTCGTAAATTTTTATTTTATATATTTTGATGTATAAAATAAACAAAAATACAAAAAGATTCTTTATACATGAAGAATTAAATAATAAATAATTGTATTAAGAATAATACATTATATCTAAGAACTAATCAAAGATAATATTATATAAAGATAGAAAATAAATCTAATCTATTTAATTTTGTGTATTATCTAACATAATATAATTATGGATATTCTAATAAAATTTAACATTAAAGAATGATTATTAACAACAACAAAAAAAATAATAATTAAATGAAACAATTTTGTAAACACAATAAGAATTAAACTTAAGATCTATATTAAAATACAATAAAAATTATTTCTAAACTTTTGTTTAAAAAAACAAAATAAATATTATCTGTTTTAATTAATATTAAAAATATGAGTATTATTTTATCAATAATAACTGACGTTCATATTGTCGGGTTTCAATACTATAGAAAACAACTAGAGGAAGAAATTATTTATCATTAATAGATAATCTTAGATGCGTTTTATTATATCCATAGGCATAGAGAAGGTTAGATATTGTTTCATAGCAAAATGAAGTAAAAAAAAAATTGAAATTTCAAATTCTTTTAAAATTTTTTAATTGATATAAAATCAGTAATATTTCGATGAATTAAAAATAATATATTCAAAACATGACAATATTCTTTTCTAAATTATTTTTATCTACAAAATATTTTGAATTATTATTTATATATATCTATTTTTTTTTATTTGTAAAAATAAAATATACTTTCTATCTTTCTTTCCAATGTTTATCAACTCATACAGTGTAACATTTTTTTTTCTGTTAAGATAAGAATTGCTACGTGTTTTCGCCTACAACATAAAATATTCAGAGATATGATAATTAGAAGAGTGCGAGGTGTTGAAACTTCCTACGTCATTTTTTTAAGATTTTCTATGATGAATACAGAAATATATTCTGAAATGGGGAATGTTTTCTTTCTCTGATGTAATCGTTCATTTTCATGCAATGCTATGCCATTTAGTAAAACAGAAGAAAAAATATCTTTTGTTTTTAGAAAAAGATAATCTAGTATGTACTTCTGTATTCATACTGGGACATCTACTAAAGTCGTACTTGATTGTAATTCTGACGCGTCTTCTCATTACATGCTAGAATAAATCTATCTTTATTTTATAAATATTTATACAAATATTTGTCGTCTTTTTTTTTTGCTTTTACATCTATTTATTATAGAAAGAAAAACATGCGAATAATACAAGAAATCAAGGGATGAACTACACTGTAAAGCTAATCCATACCTGTTTTATTTTAATAATTCATTGGAAGATGTTCTACACCAATGAATTTTTGTCACATAGTTCTCCATTATGATGAAAAATACAAGAAGATTTGAATGACTCATATATGTGCCAGTCAATAGTTTCAATTCCCAATCATTAGTTTTATTGTTATTTTTTGTTTTTTTTGGAAGTAATTCAAATCATGGCTGCATCAATTGATAGTGATCAAGTACCATTCCTTAGTTCAACTTCACAAACAATTGATATGATGGAAGGTGATATGACATCAACTTCAAATCGAACTAATCAAAATGAATTATCAACACTTGATGAACCAGTTTTGGATACAATAAAACGTTTGTAGTTTTAGAATTTAAAAAAAAAGAAAGAAAGAAAGAAAGAAAAAAAAAACCATTTCTATTTACTTTTCAAGGTGATCTTAGTGCTGTTATTCGTAAATTTGGTTATGCTGTTATTCCACGTCAATCGACAACACTTTTACAACAATGGGATTTATGGGGACCACTTATTTTAATTACAACATTAGCTATTCTTCTTCAAAGTAATGCCACAAAATCTAGTACTGGTGTGCAATTTGCTGAAGTATTTACATTAATGCTAATTGGATCTATTGCTGTCACTGTATGTTATGAAATTTTTAACAAGAAAAATTTAATAGTCCCATTTTTAAAAATTAAATACACCATGAACACGACTTTTTTTTAAATTAAAGTCATAAGAAATAATGAGAATGTATAAGACAGATGTTCTTCATCTGTCAAATTTTTTTTTCTGGAATATGCAGAAAAAAAAAATCCGCCATGACATGTCAGAAAGAATTTTTGTAATTTTCTTGAGTATTTGAAAATTTTTTGTTCTAAACAATGTTTAAATTTTCTAATGTCTTATATAGAATACGAAATTAAATAATCTATTCGATAGATTTCTCTTATTGTCGTAAATATAATCAGATATAATTCAGAATGAATTAACATTTCCATTTTGAATAATTTAAAAAAAAAAACAATAAATTCATCTTACTCTCTCTACGATCAAATCTTTAGTTATTGAGAATTAATTTTGATTTATATAATTCAGAACAATGTTTAATGATGTATCAGAAGAATGAATACAAATATGGATCATCTCCTAAATAGATTTTAAAATCCAAATTACAAATTTTTTACTAGCAAAAAATTACCTTTTCCTCATAAATGATTTCTTTTCAAAACTCGTCGATTTCCAATTCTAAGAAAAATTCGACATAGATGCCTAGTATAACGATTTGTATATTTTTATCTATCAAAATTTAATAGCATATTTGAGAAATGATAAGAACAATACATCGTTTGTAAGAATGTAATGTTTCATTATGTACGTAGCAAATTAAATATTTCTCCTATCAAAAAAAACAAAAAAAACATGTGTCTTGTTTTGTACTTGTTTCTTTATCTATCATCTATAATCCTATTAACTGAATATAATTAAATATCACATAACAGATATTACTTATTTGAATGCTAATGGATGGTCGGAAATTTTTTTTAGACAAGATATTTGTTCATTTTTGATCTATTAGAAAGTATCAAAAATTATTAATTTGGACGACAAATTTTTGTAATTCTACTATTACAATTTGAAACTAAAAGTTGGAATCTTTGTATATATATATATATATATATCAGCTTGTAGATCAGACACTACCCAACAAAATGTACTATTCGAAGTTTTTTTTTTTCATCGAACTCTTTAAAGAAAAATTCTTGAGTAAAAGCTACAGCTTATTTCAATATCACATTTTGTAGAGAAATGTTTATTCTATAAAACGATTGCCTCCGATAATTTTTAGCATGTTCGAAAAGGGATTAAAAAACATCGATTCACAAGTTTTGTCCAAATTAATTTTTTGAGCTTTTCAAAGAATATTTCACTGAGACAAAATTTCTACATTCATATTCGAAAAGAGCATCCTAACTCATAGCTTTTGATACTCTCTAGCAGATCAAACGTGAACAAATATCTTATCTAAAAACTTTCCGCTAATACTTTAATACACAATAAAAAAAAAGAAGTCAAGAAATACAAAACTTATAAATCTTAAATTTCATTCGATATCTTTAGAAATCTTTTTAATTTCTAGGTTAATTCACAATTACTCGGCGGAAAAATCTCATTTTTTCAATCTGTTTGTGTTCTCGGTTATTGTTTATTACCATTATTAATAGCAGCATTCATAAATAATATACTTTTATATATCTCAACAAGCTCATCAATACCTATTTTACATATAATAAGATTTTTAATTGTTATGGCTGCATTTGGTTGGACAATGTATGCTAGTACACGTTTTCTTGGACAAATTCAACATCCAAATCGTCGAATGCTTGTACTCTATCCAATATTTTTATTTTATTTTCTTATTGCTTGGCTTATTATTCTCCGTGCACATCCAAAATAAATAAATAACCTAGAGAAAGTCTTCATTCATTTTCTTTAAAACTAATAAAAAATTAAGATCTGTATATATATTTTTACATGAAAAATAATCATGTCTAATCAAACACATTTAAATACGAAATTTTATATTTCGTAGGAATATTTCATCTTATTAACCTTAAATTCATTCATTTTGAATAGTCAATGAAATGATTCTCCTCTTTTTTTTGGCATCCATATCAGAGAGAAAAACAAATACAATTGACTATACAATTATGATATGCATTTCTCTAGTTACTATGATCCAATAATTTTACAATCATAATACTATGATCCGACTTTGAATTATAATGCAAATCACATAAGCTTATCTTTTGTTTCATTAGCACATTTTCTTCCATTTTACTCAACCAAAGAATAAAAGAAAAAAAAACAAGACAAGAAGATATATATGTAATATAACAATAATAAATCTTAATCCTAATACAATTATTTGCTGTCCACCTGGAAACTGTGCAGAATCCATTTGATAAAATAAATATATAACATACGATGTTGTTACTAATTTATTATAAACATGTGAAGACTTGACTAGAAGAAAAACAAATAAAAAAAAAAGCAGTTAGTTGTTTTTTTCATAGTCTTATCATTCTATCTTCGATGCATTTGAAATCATGCATTAGTATTCTGTACTCAAATATAGTTTGAACTATTCCACTTAAAGTCATCAATTGAATACGATTGACTGATGTTATTAATGTATTGTATTAAGTACCTCCAACGGTAGACATGGAACTGGATCGGATGAGTTTTTTTTATTGATTTTTAGGACACTAAAGTTGACATATTTTACTATTTTTTAACGATTTCTATGGTTTTAATGATTAAGAGATTTGAGCCTGAGAGTCTCCAAGTGACAAATTTCTTGTTGTCGTCAAAATTTCACTTGTAAATATTGAACTAATATTTTCTTATCGTACGATGAGAGCCTTAGATTATGTTGAATAAATTTAATATATGCACGAAAAGTTAGTCCGGTATTAGAAATTAATTTCGATCTAAGCTAAAGATTTTTCACCTTATTTTTTTTTTGAACTACTTTTAATCCCTTCTCATGAAATTCCAATAGTTAGTAGTTTTCAGTGTATGTTGTTATTAGAAAATATCAGAAAAGATTCCGTTCTGTTCTCAAGATCTTACCAACTACTAACATCATGCAATTATGAAAATATCTTGAAGTTGAGAAACATTAAAATACGAAGTCTAATATAAAAATCGTACGTTTTAATTCACCTGATCTTTGTATTGATAATAGTATCCTTTTACAAATTGAGATGTCTTTCAACTATGTTAAATAATTATTCAAAATAAGAATAGATTAAACTTATCAATTGTAAAAAAAAATCATATTATGATTGAAAGAAGACAACCAAAACATAGTATACATGTTAGTTTTTATGAATTACTCTGCAAGAGTTACATGAGTTTGCATACATAAAAAAGAGCATGGTTCGATTAAAATGTTATGAATGCATAATATAACTATGAATCTCAATATCGTCCAGACGGAACCCAGATAGTTAACAAATATTCGCATGTACTTTGTGATGATCTACTTACATAAATAATAGTTGAATCTAACTGATAGATATTATCAGCATAGTCTACTAGTCTTATATCTGGAAGATAAGCGGTTCCATCTAATATTGTGTACTTAGAGCAGTATGATGAAACTGATTGAAGGGCATGGTGACCCGAAGTGATTGTATCGGAGTAAAAAAAATGGAATTTTTTCTTAATAAAATACAAGAGAGTACATATTTTTTTTTTCACATTTTGAAAACAGAATGGATCAATAAATTGTATTATTATATCTGTTAAGAATATATTAGTAAATGAAAAACAAATAGAAATGCTTTTATCTGCCTGATTTTTTTTTCTTTAGGTTACTTTATTGTTACACTTCGTTATATTTTTATGTTTCATTTTGTATTCCTAATGATGAACATAATGAAATTTTATATTTCAAAATTGATCAAATCTTATTGAACAGTTTTAACTGATAATGTCTTCATTTTACAATATATATATATGTATATATAAATAATTTAAAGATTGTTATTATTCATCAATAATTTCTAGACCTAAATTAAAATAGAACTAATCGATATATAAATTAATATTAATCTAAAAGATCAATTATTAATAATAATTTTGTATTCTTTTTCTTCATTTCAATAAACACACGCTCAAAAACAAATAATATATCACGAGCGAAGGAAAACAAACAAACATTAGAGAAAAAAAAAGTAAAATTTCGAAGCAATGAAATATGCTCAATTGCAGGAAGAAAAAAACATATATATCTATGTATAAATACATGAAAGAACAAAACGAAGCAAAAAACAAAAGGAAAACGAAAAACGACACATCAATATTCAGAGCGTATACTTCTAGAAATCAGCAAATTCTCTTGGATATCGTTCTGTTGAGCTTACTGTCATTGGTTGTTCTTCATATATTTCATAATTTTCTCTATCTGTTCGTGGCATAAATGGTGCTGAAACAGATTTTTCATAAATAGCTATAAAATCTGTATCCTTAAACCAACGATGATCTTTTATATCTCGTACACCAGATTTTAAATTACCATAACGACGTGTTAAATCAACTTGAAGTAAATTTTTAAGTAAATCTTTAAGATCAACATTAAAATGATTTGGAAAACGAACACGACCGGAAACAATTTTTTCATAAATTTGTATAGGTTGATCAGCAAAAAATGGTGGATAACCAGCACTCATTTCATACTAAAAGAATTCAATTGAGGAAATTTTTTTTAAGTTATAAAAAAAAAAAAATAACTGACCATTAGTACACCTAATGCCCAATAATCAACACCTTTATTATAACCACGACTGAGAATAATTTCTGGAGCAAGATATTCTATTTAAAAAATATATATATATATATATATGAGTTTGAAGAATTTTCATTTCGTAATTCGAACTAATTGAATGATTAAAAAAGATTTGATTTCTCTCAAAAAAAAAAAAAACTATATAAACTATTAGACATCTTTAACTTATCAATATATGGTGTGGTTTTATCTTACCTGGTGTTCCACATAATGTCCATGTTCGATCTTTAACACGTTTTGCAAAACCAAAATCCGTCTATAAAAATAAAAAACAAATAAATCAACAAAAACTTTCATAAAATTATATTTCTAACTAAACATACCATTTTCAAATAACCATCAGCAGAAAAAAGTAAATTTTCGGGTTTAAGATCTCTATATATCTAAATCGAAAAAAACCAAACAAACAAACCAAAATCAAATTCTTCTAATAAAAAAAATATTTCTCCAAAAAAAAAAAAAAACTTACAACACCCAAATGATGAAGATATTCAAAAGCAAGTACAATTTGGGCAGCATAAAATCTCGTCATATCTTCTGTATAACGTCCAAAAGCACGTAAATGTGTAAACATTTCACCACCGGGTGCATATTCAAGTCCCAAATATAAATAAGAGTTATCTTTAAATGTATGTAATAATTTAACAATAAATGGACATGATAAAGCTTGCAGAATTCTTTTTTCTGCTAATGTATGATCGACTTGTTTCATTTTAACAACAACTTGTTTATCAAGTATTTTTAAAGCTGTTTTTTCATGTGCACTAGTACGATGTGTAACTAATAGTACTCGACCTAATAGATTAACAAAAAAGAAAAAAAAAGAGAAATCTAAATAATCTTCTTTTTTCCGTGAATTTCTTCTTACCAAATGAACCTGTACCAATTGTACGTATTAATTCAAAATCTTCTAAACGAGCATTTTGTTTAATAGGATTTTCCATTTTTTCCATAAATTTTTCTTTTTCTTTATCAAGAAATGTTTGTATATCACTTTGACTTCGTTTAACATTACTACCTGTTTGACCCATAGTTAAATTTGTATTTAAAGGATTATTTGTATTTAGAAAATTATTTCCACTATTTGATGGTGTTGAATTAAAACGAAAAAAACTACGTTTTGTTGAATCAGCACTTAAAGGTGGTGATCTAGAAGATTTTGGTGATGAACGTTGTGTTGAGTGATTTGATATCGAAATCAATGGAAATAAGGATTTATTTAAACGAAGATATGAACGATTTGATGATGATGATTCAGTTGGTGTTGATACTGTTGACTGACAACTATTCGTTGATATTGTTGAATGAAGTGGAGGGGGTGACCTTGATGATTCAGGTGAGCTAAAAAAAAGTTTAAAAAAAAGATAACAAAAAAATAGAAAGTCAAAGTCAAAGTCATCGTGTTGGATAGAAGAATTCGATGTTTATAACGAAAATGGTAGTATCGGTGATATTCATCATTTTTTTTATGTTATGATTTATGAAATCAACTATGATAAGACTAAATCTCTCTCTCTCTCTCACTCTATTATACGCATTTTTCTTTTCTATAACCAGCTGCTTTAAACTCTCAATACAAAAAGTTTGATTAAACTATCCATCTGACAAAATTCGCATTATATTTAACCTCAAATCCAGACATAACTAAGATCCTTTCAATAAAAGATATATATATATATATATATCTATATATCTATATATCTATATATCGGGTTCATAAGACTCATAAATCGAAAGCAACTACCGAAATGGCACTATGATGATAGTCGTCGGTAGCATACACATGCATGCCGCACATTATTATGCATGATGGCGAGATAAGGAAAAAGACGAGGGAAAACGAGAAGGATGTGCATAGTGCGTGGTTTACTTCTGTCGTCCCTCTTTCATTCGAATCGATATTAGACAGCTTACATGGAGGATGAGTAAAAATGAGAGAAAAAAAAATATATATAAAAATAAAAAAAAGACGAAGAAAGACCAAGATATAATAAAAAAAATGATAAAGAGAATAATCAACTAAATAACACTCAGCTGATAGGATATTTTATCAATATCAAAGACTATATTTATCTTAGGTTAAAAATATATTTCATATATATTGAAAAAAAATTTATTTATTCTTTTTCATTGAAGAATAGAAAAAAATAAATCGAATTATTTTTTTTTGGACTAAGGCCGTATGCAAAATCTGTTATACGAAAGATAAAGCAGACCAAAAAAAAATGATATTTATCATTTTTTATTCTTCGGTCCAAAAAAAGAAAGTAAATAGTGCATATTATATATTATCTTTATATCTCTGTCTTTTTTTAAATAATTATCTGAACTTTAAAAAATTGACACTTCCTTCTTGGAAGAAAAAAAGACGTCAAATCTAACGAACAAAAAGCCGATTTAATCTCTTATTGTTATAATATATATATTCATGCTCCAAATAAACAAGAAAGAAAGAAAGAAAGAAAGAAAAACCAAGGGAAAAATTTTCATACAATAAATATCTACCTACACAGTCCATAAAGTGGGTTGTTTCACTTTAATCGAATATGTCGTTTGATGCATAATTATTTACCAAAGAAAAAAAAAATTACATAAATTAAATCAAACGATAGGATTTCATTAAAAATATTAAAAAAAAACAAAGGAAAAAAGAAAAAAAAAACGTATACACAATGGTAGTTGTTATATCGATTTATTAGATTGATGCTGTTTTATTATATCGATTATTCAATAGACAACAATTATTTGATTTTTCATCAATTTGCTTTTGACAATGTCTTTAGAAACACAAGGGACACCAAAAAAAAAAAGAAGAAGAGATTGGAAGTTAGTTAATATAACGAACGACCAAATGCGTGCTCATGTAACACTCGACTTTTCCCTTGAGATTGCCAAGCAATAGAAAGCGTAACATTGGAACGATACACAAAACAAGAACAATAAATAAGCATAAAAGACGAGTGACGATCAACTTCTTTGTCAAATGTCAGGAACAACGATTAATCGCAAAATGCCAGAAAATGATGGGAGACACTCTTCTTCTTCTTTTTTTTTTTTTCGTTGTCTTTTATAGACGTACTACAAACAAAATGATGTTAGCAAGAGACGTACACATCTGCCAACCAACACAATGCTCGTCTATTTCATGCATAAAGATATGAGTAACAGATCAAAACGATTCATCGACTATGATAAAACGGAAAGACAACGAAGAACAAGGACTTTTCAAGTTCTTTTGTTTTTTTTTCTCTTTTCTTCTTTTACAAATATTCGAATTTAAAATTGTTTTTGTTTCTTAGCTTTATGATCTTACTATAAATTAAGACTAAAGAAAACAAATTATGATTATAACTTATAAATAATACGAAGACAAGCAAAAAAAAAAAAAAAAAAGGAAAAAAAAAGTCTTCAACATGTTATTATTACTCTTTAGTAGAACATCATAATAAAGTTTGTTACTATAAAAGATACGAAATAACAACAATGTATTTCGGCAATATGACATTTAAAATAAAATGACACTAAGGAAAAAAAAAATATTTTTGTCATTTTTCTATTTTTCTTTTCAACAAATTTTATTATTACTAAATATATTTTGACAGATATTTCTCATCATTTGACTTTCTAATATCAAATTAAAAACGTATGTATCTGTCTGTCTATTTGTTTTTTTTCTTGATATACAAATCATATGTTGTCAAAATGACGAACATATAACAAAGTTATTTGCTAGACAACAATTTAATTTTCATGCTGTTTTGTCGTTATCTTATGTCAAAATATGTGTCACAATCAATTCGTCAAATATATAAACTAAAGATCTATTGTAACTAGCTGATCATTAATATGTCGAACTGACAACTTACGTTGAATATCCGCCCATAGAATTAGTTGATAACGTAGAAATTTGTTTGTTACTATTAACATTAATTGTTTGATTTAAATATTTACGAATTTTTTTCATATTTAATATAATCTTAATAGATTTTCAAAATATTAAAATGATTATTTGATCATCAAGAAAAAAAAAAAAATCTAGAAGAAAACGATTTGTACAAGACTTATATGATAATTCTTGTAACATTGGTGTCTTTTTCTCTTCGTATCGTTGTTAGTCTCCATATTGTTATCTTTAATTTGCGAGCGCACGCAACCATTTTTATTATCGTTTGTTTATGTTCCCATACAGTTTTTTTTTACAACATATATTAGTACCATTCCGCAATAATTACCAGTAATATTTAGAGAGAGAGAGAAGAAAAAAGCAGAAAGAACATAAAAAAAACAAAGAGATGGGAACAATCCAAAAACTGTCTTCATTTAATACATACCAAAACATTTATATATTTATATTATCTTGATGACATTCGCTTTTCTTACGTATAAAGCCTAATCTTCAACATAACTAACATTCAACTTGCATTCGAATCTTTTTTCATGTTTCTTAATATACAACATAGTAATAAATAAAAGTCATCAGGTGATTAATGATTATGATGAACTTAATGGAGTTTCCTTTTCTTTTTTTTTTCTTTTCACTGACTTCAATCAAAAGAATAGCCCGATCGATAAGTAGTTTTGTTTCTTTTACGTCAGGCTTCATCATTGCTGTTTATACGCTTCTAGCAAACCATATGTCTACATTAGACATTTATACAAATGTATGTATACACTATACTGATTTTTCTATATACTTTTATTTTCCAGTGTTCTCAAGCGTATAATTATAATCGAGACTATAATATCCGTTTATTATAAAAATCTTTGAATGTCGTCAAAAGACACAATAAAAAGAAAAGGTCTAATCATAGAGCAACTTAAATATAACCTTATAGGTAAAAAAAATCTATTTCCGTACAAAAATAAAAAGTAAAATATCATATATATGTTTATTGTATTTTAAGTGAAATTAATATATGAATAAAATGTTATTTTCATTTATTGATAAACTTACTTGAACTTTTTCATTTGATAGAAATATACCAATATTAATAATAATAATAATTTTATTTTTCTTTTGAATATTGAAATTTATATTTTGATTGATTTTGAAGAATATTATATGAGTTCATATGAAAAAGAAAAGAAAAACTTTGACAACATTAGAAGAATACATTTAGTATGCATCCGGTCCTGTCGATAGAATTCTAACATCTAATGGACTTTTAGTGTTAACATAGTCTATTTTTTTTTTCTTCTTTATTCTCTTCATCTTCAATGATGTGTAAGGTCATGAACAAAGATGGAAGATTATTCGTCATGCAAAAATATATATTTTCATATTCAGTATAAATTCAGTTATATTTAAATGTATAAAAATTATTATTAATATTCAAAATAAATCAAACCTACCTTAAAAAATAATTTTTCTTTATAATCAATAGAAAAAACAATTCTTTTTTTTTTCTTCATTATATATAATTAATTTTTGTTTTTACCTAAAAATAATTATTATACAGTTTATAATATTAGAATGAAGTAAAATCAGGTTTCATTCTATATATATTTTTATATTTTGAAAGGACAAAAAAATCTAGAATACTATTTCTATTTTTATAGATTCACAACTATGTTTATTTGAGGAAATATTAATTGAAAAGAAGTATTTCTTTTTATGTAATTTAATTAAATGTTGAGAATCGATAAAATAATTATGAATGAAACGAACAAAAAAAAAAACTTGTACTTTCTTTGCTTTTGTGTGGGATGATATTGCAAGTAATTCTAAGAATATGAGAGGTGTAAAAAAAATTAACTCAATTCACTTGACCTAGATTTGTTATTATGAATTGAATATGATAAAAAATGCTAAAGAATAAATATTTAAATATGTCAGACAATATAAAGATAAGTTATGTGAGTTTAAAGTTTATAAATAACAATTATTTTCGAAAAAGATTCTATCTGATTTTTCAAAGAAAAAAAAAACAAAGTCCACAAAATTATCTTTCGAACATTTATTATCAATTATTTTAAATTTGTTTTTACAATTTATTCAAATATTGGACTCGTATAAGAAAAATAAACGAAATATCTCAACAAAGTCGTTATCATGCTATAATGAGAAATTGATCGTTTCTAGAGATAAAAATACCAAAAGGCCTACGAAGTAAAAAATCGTTTGTTTTTTTGTTAAATATGTTCATATTTTCTCTCTATGAAATAACCTGTGACACATCTATATCTCCTAGAGATCTCTTGATTTTATTTCGCCATACATAATTTTCAAATATACTTGAATATTCAGTTCTAATAATATATGAAAACCTGTATAAAATATTCCATAGTTTTCACATTGAATAATCAAGAAGTCTAAAAGAATCTTTTGTTTTTGTAAAATAAAATTTACATTGAACAGAAATGAAATAATTAATTAAAATAATAACATATGAAAATTTCTTATCGGTTATTTTTTTAAATGAATACATAATTACTTTGCATAATCACGCTATCTTATTTATTCATTGCATCATATACACAAAGTTTCACCTATAGAATCTTTTATTTCGATTAATTAAATAATTTTTTTTTTTTAAATTTTTCTTAAACAATAATTCAACATCAAAATAAAAATATCTTTTTAGTTCAATTGAATAAATAATTTTAAATAAATATAGTTTTCAGTTTTCATTTTTAGAGATATTTCTTTTTATTTATCAAAAATAAATATAAATAAATTATTTATATTGGTTTCTTCTTTTTTTTTTGTATAATTAAAATAATCCAATTTTTTTCAATTACGATAGAAAAATAATAAACAATATAGCATGATTAACTGTTGTCATTATATTTATATGAATGCAAATAATATAATTAAAAAAGTAGATTCATATTGAAAAAAACAATCTATATATAATTGAATAATAGTAAATCTATACCCTTAGGTAAAATATACTTTTCGTGACTATATGAATTAATAACTATATTGTTGAAAAATTTATTTTTAAATAAAATTATTCTTTTAAAATGAAAATTAAGAAATATTTTTTTTTTATATAAACAAATTTTCTTCTTTTATTTTATTTAATATTAATAATTAATTAATAAAAACAAAAAATTAGTAACATATCATATCTTGACGAAACCGACACGCTACGGAAAATAGATTAAATCCCATCTATAGCTATTGCTATTATCTTCTTGTTTTTTTATATCACCATTCCCAGTCAAATGTGAAAGTTTAAAAAACCACGAGTATTTACAAAAACTTGCTTTTACTTAGAAAATATTTTTCAAGTCGTAGTATCTTATGCATAAATTTAAACACATATATGGAAATACAATTTTTTAAAATTTTAATCAACACATATGAACCTGTGCATGATTCTTATCCTTGAACATAGTTGCATAAAACACTCTGATGTATTTAAACAAGATATATGACTTACATGTAAATGACAAGGTGTTATTAGTATGAATCTGTAAGATGACTAGAATTTTTCTAAATTTTACATGTCAATGTAAAAAGATTGTATTTTCGAAAATTATTACCAAAACGATTCTGTGTAGGCATACAAATTGTTGCCATTTTGTAGTGTGTACGTTGGTCCATGCAAGAATATAGGTTTTTTTTTATTTATCTCTTATTAAAATGAAATTGTTCTCATATATCTACAATATATTGGCTCAAAAAACTTTGTTCAATCATTCGAATTTGTCTATAATTATTTGTAGTTACATTCATACGTGCTTATTAATGTCTGTGCCAGAATTAAAGAGAAGTGGGTGTAAGCTCGATAATTCGATAACAGCAACAGTTATCAATATGCAACTTTCAGCAATCAAAAGAGGAGAAGGTCGCACGTCTTTTTATCTGTTACTGTATAAGATAAAATTATTTTAAAACGCATCATCGTCATAGAATATTCAAAAGTATGAATTTTTTTTTCGTATTGCTGTACTATAGATTGAAAATAAAGTTATAGCTATTTGATTGATTTTTCAGCATTTTAGTAAGGTGTTGATGGAGGCATCGAATTTCGATCTCAGATTTTGTCTATATGTATGTCTAATAATTATTACAAGATCTTCACAGTCTCTAACAAAATAAATGATTCCTTCTTGAAATATAGAAGGACTACAGTGAATAAGATCATTTTTCTGTCTTCAACAAAATTAATTTTTTTTGTTTGTCGATTTGCATAGGACATGATATTTAATGATATTCCACATGTTAAATTTTGTATAGCTGATCAGAAGATTTTTGGGACCTGTTGTCCCCTATGGAGATTGCTGGAAAACTTTTTATCTTTGATTCCGTTGAAACGTATATTCGTGAATAGAGTCAAGTGCACTGGCTACGAATATCAGTATATTAACGACTTAATACGTTTTATTAGACAAGAAAAACAATCCTTATCAGGTATTCCTCGAGCTTTATATCTAGTTTTTCGTTTGTATCTTTTCCATTGATTGTTCTAATGTCATGAAAAAAACTCGCAATAGCTAAAATAACGTAGTTTACTCCAATATGAAGTATAAACGTTCCTTAACAACATAATCCGCTATAAAAAAATCCGTTTTTCAGTCTAAAATAATAGTCTTGAAATCTCATACATGTGGAATATCATCAGGTATCATGTCCTACTTCAAATCGATACAAAAGAGTTCATTTTGTTGCTGGCAAAGAGTAACCTCATCCGTCCTCGTCCATACTTGGAAAACTCGATTTTCAAGACATTCTTATGAAATATGAATGGTATTTAAAAATCCGATATCCCGAACAGAAAGTATTTATTTTGACCAAAAATTTCAGATCGAAATTCGATGTCGAAAATCAATATCTTGCTTAAATGCTGAAAACTCAATAATATCGTCGTAAATTTAGAAAGAAGGTTCATTGATAGGCAAAAATTCAGCTCAATTGGGATCAAGCTGTTTGTATGAGTTTCATATTATCAACTCATTTATAAGATCGTTTAAATTTATTCGTATTTTTAGTCTATGATAATTTGAAGAACTTGTCTAATATAGAGAAATACTTAAACTGTTATAAAATGTTACAAATACTGATTAAAGAATAATATGAAAATCGAGGACTATTCAATCGAAAGTAAGAATATACAATTAATGATTTGTATTAATAGTTTAGCAATTTACTAAACATGATTTGGATCACCATTCTTTTTTTTTTATTGATCCATTCATTTTTAATATATGACATATTATGAATCCATTCGTATTAAAGGCGATGATATTTTATTACAAAATCTGTTTTTGCAATTTGTAAGTAAACAAAAATTTGTCAAGATTTTTGAACACTACATAGTACTAACCTTACGATCGATTAATAACACGAAAACAGGAGCAATATGATCAGCTTGAATCATTTTAAATCTTAAATTTGAAGTTTAGTGTAGAAAAGATACTATAAAATAAATGAAAATTATATATATTTAAAATCTTGGATCCACAAAGAGCACATGCGATTGATGAGTTGTAATTAAGAAAGTTCTTATTTCTCTCAAGATCGAAATTCTTATCAATTTCGGTCTGTTGTCTTTTCAAAATTGGATCTCCGACCGATTATATGATATTGAGCTGAAACTCTATAGATATATTGAGGTATCTTCTTAGCACACACGCCGAAAAAATTTCAGTTCAATTTCTTAGAGTCTGTCGGAGCAATAACAATTTTACAGTATATATCGGAAACATTGAAGAACTTTTCACACATCTAACGTCATTTGACTATTTCAAGAAATAGAATAAACTGTTCATTTTTTCATTTTGAAGCTTATTCTTAGAGCTAACGACTCTCGTAACCTTCTCTTTTTTAAATAGATCTTTATCGAAGAAGATAGTTGTTTTCATTATTAAGATTTAACCATTTTTCAAAGAATTTCCCAGTTTCATAAAATCATATATGTCTAAAAAAAATCTATAAGTAAGAAAATAAAAAAGGATCACGAGAGTCATCAAGCGCTAAGTATCTTCGTTCAAATAAAAGAAAAAAAAAGAAAATTGACTCTATCTCTTGAAGTAGTCGAATAGCATTGGAGTCTATGTATGGCTCAGCAATCTAAATAAGTACACAAAATTTCAGCTCAATACAATGTAGAGACTTTAAAAATCTATTCTGAACGGGAAGGAAACCTTCAATGGATATACTTTCTTCGAATTTTAATGTTCTTCATCTGATTCTTTCTACTTTTACTTCTCTGGAATACTCTAACACCTTTTGTGCACTTATTTACACTAAATGAGATTATTTCAGAAGATGAATGTTTTAAATATTAGACAGAAATATTTTAAGGCTTTTTTTCTTTAATCAACAAATGGAATTCTATTAATAGAACAAGCTATACTGAACTTAGATTCAATTAGCTGATTAAAAAAAGTAACATTCAATTACATATTTACACAGATACAAATGTTTTATAGAAGTACATTTTAGTGCTAGAAGCAACGAAGCTTGTAGTGTGTGTCGATAACACTAATGTGAATGCACTTTTTGTATTGCATGAAGCAGACATATTAATTTGTTTTTTTTAATTTTTCTTGAAACTTGTCTTATAATTCAAAGTCGTATTATATAAAATATGTACTCTGATAATGTTTATCTTTATATATGTTACGTTGTGTGATATACACGGAAGAAAACTGAGTAACTTAAGTTTATCTATTCTTTCGATGTTATCTTTATGTCAATCTATTTGATCCGATAAGTTATCAAGTTTTGCAAATAAAAAAACAAAACTGTTGTCAAATATATTTGTTAGACTACTTCAATGTATTTCATATTAAATATTTTCTTGTGAACAATTTAATTACGTCAAAAATGTACATGTAACTTATTTAAGTTATATTACAGAATTCTTTAAAATGTCTTCAATGATATCTTTCGCATTAAAAAAAAATTATCGCAATGTTTTTTTTTTTATTTACGACCTTTGAAGAGCAACACTATTTTATAGTTGATTGTTACATACGGCAAATGAAAAAAATACAGATAAAATGACCCAAAATATAAAATGATAAGAATATAATTATTTTTATACAGGTACAAAGGTAATAAATATAAATATTCACATATGATTGTACATTATACAAAATAGATATGTTATCAGTTCGAACTACATCATAGTTGGATATATTATTAAACAAATGAGTAATCCAATTGAACAACACATCACAGCTCTATTCATTAAATAGCCAGCTGTTAATGGTGTTGAAAAAGGAACGTTTCCATTAAATAATGTTGGATGATATTCCAGTTTCAGTAATATATTAGCAGTATTTATTATACTTTGATTTGTTTGTTCCAACTATATATATATATTTAAATAAACAATAGTCTCGTTTAATGATATTACTTGTTTATTTTTTCACTTACATAATCTATTACTGGCCAAAGTGTGCGACATTTAGGGCAAGTAAATTTTCCTAATTTCAACCATGATTGTATACATGTCTCACAAAATTTTTGTCGATGTCTACAAGTAATTAATGTAATATCAGTAGGCATCTGATCGAAACAAATTTCACAAGGATCATCATGTTTTTGAGAATATAATGTAGGTAACATACGCAATAGATTCATTGTTTTAGTAATAGTCGTTATGAACTAAATGAATCGATTTCGTATATGTTAAATGTTGCTAGTTGTTCTCTTTTTTACTCAGTCTTACTGGGAAAGAAAACGAATATGATGACTGTTTTAGAAAGAATAAAAAAATATTGGTCGAATTATGTCAATATGTGGACTATTGCGCAATAACAAAAAAGAACAACAACATTTCGTCCTCACTCACCTATGTTTATATGTATAAGAAGTGACAGAAAAAGAAAAAAAAAATAGCGCAGATTAAAAGCGACAGAAAAAGTAATGTTCTTTCGTTTTATAAACCATGAGGAGCAACTTGTTCGAAGGCTGGTAAAATATACATATTTTCCCAAACATGTGATAGACAAACAGATGCATGAAAACGAAAAAAAATCTGTAGTGGTGTTGCAATAGCAGATATAATTGACCATGGAATAGTATGATAAAAAGCTAATTGAAATGGATTAGCTTCATGTTTTGTTGTTGTTGTTGTTTCTTCGAACCATAAACTAAGATCAAGCATTATAAGTAATGTTATAATTTCACGTGCTGGATATTGAAGTTTACTTAATCGACCAATGCGTTTACGTAATGCAACGAGAATTAAAAATGCATGAACAGTTGATTCAATAAATTCTAAATCAAAAAAAGTAGAAAACTTATAACTAATTTCAATTATAATATACCTAAAACAACGATTGCTATTTTAAGATAAGCAAGCCATGTTGATTGATCTTTATTACTAAGTAATGCAAAAGCACTAAAAATGGTATATAAATAAGTTCCCGCTAATGCAACAATAATTAATACATCATCGAAACCTAAAAACACAAAAAAATAACCATTCAAAAAAAAAAAAAGATCAATATTTTATTCATTTCATACGTGTAGTCGTTCTTTTATATTGTAATTTTCGAATTTTCATTAATGCCCATAATGTTGCCGTTAAAGAAGTAAGTAATAAACTTAAATTAACAATTTCAACAATAGCAATACTATATAAAATTGTTGTGGGAGTTTTTGTTGTTGTTGTTGTTAATGGACTATGAGCTAATGATGATGAAGGAACAACTACGTGATGTAGAGTCGATAACGTCGTTGTTGTTGTATTTGTTATTATTATTCCACGAGAATGAACTCTATTATGAGGAACATTTCCTGCATGATTTGTTAATGATGATGCAGAATGTAAATCATCACCAATTTTATTTCGAAAAACAGCATAAAGAATAACTGATATGACTGTACACGAAAAAACAATCATACCAGCAAATAAACCTTTAATTGATGCATGACAATTAACCATAAAAACATTTTTTGTTGATGCTTTATCGGACATTTTATAAGCAAATGTTTTACCTATATTTTCCCATATGAGATAGAAAAGCTAAAATATAAAAAGATCACTTCTTTGAGAACAAGAAAAAAAAATATTATTTATGTAATATTTTACAGTTAAAGACATAAGACTAAATTCAATTGTACATGGATATAAAAGAGGTTTAAGTCTCATATAACCTTCATTAATAAAAGCATTCATTAGTCGAGCTTCTTCTATTGATTGTAGACAATGATATGGAACTGTTGATGAAGGATAATTTTGATGACTTGAATGATGACTATCTTTTCATTTGTTTTTTTTTTAATTAAACAAAAATATTTTTCTTGTAGAAAAGATCAAATTTATTTACTATTCATTGAATGACTACTACCACCGACGACGTTTACAATTGCCATTTCATGAGCACCTGTTTCTATTATTTGAGATTTTGTTTCAACTACAACCATCCGAAACCTCAATAAAAAAAAAGCAAGTCTTGCTAGATTTTCATTTTGTCACCTTGTAAAATTTAACAAAACATAAAATTAAGGTCTTTCAATCTAAAAATAGAGCTTAGAATCTACAGAGGCTAAAAATTCGACAGAAAGTATTTTCATCCTCGGAGTGCTAGAAGTGGTGACCGAAGGGGAAGAAGAATGAACTCAATGTGACCTGGCCCTTCCAGAATAGATGACATGCTACCAGATCGTTCTTTCCTCGGAGCCTACTCCTATCCTATTCACTTCGCAATGACGGTGTCTGATTATTTTTATTTTACTTGCTACCAGAGAAAGGTAAATGATGTTTCAAAATTCGGTTTTTCTCCAAAGTTATCACGAAGCTGCAAAAAATTGACAAAAAGCCGGACATTTTGAGGAAAGCATCCCTAATTGAGAATCCTGATCAGAACCGTTGTTTACTTCTGAATATTGTTATTTTGTTTCTACTAAGAGTATAACAAAAGTAGTGGTGAAGACACTTCAGAATCCTATAGGAAAATTTGAGGAAACTTTGTCGCTATATGCATTGATAGTAAAAACAGTGGTCTATATTTCTTCGCTCTTGTTCTCTCTTTTTTTTCTTTAAATAAAGAACAGTATAGAAAAATGTTCGATAAATGAATTCAAGAAATGCAAATATATGTAAATAATTAGATCGATCAATTCGACCATTTGATGAACTTATTTCTATATTTTCTTTTTATTTCACTGCTACTATTTTTTTTTTGTATACTGTACCATATATCAATGGTTAAGGATTACAGAAGACGAAAAAAAGAAAAGAGAAGACTAAAAAGAGGAAAAACACAGCGAAGACAATATGATCTAATGTTATCGTCACGTATGATGACAGCTAGCTCTTATCGAAATTTTATTATTGTGACACTAATTGAAGACAAACCTTTTATTTCGAGCTATCCACACCCACATCCTCTACTGCTTTCTTCTATAGGATCTCACATTTTTAATAGAATTTTATTATCAAATTTTGACCTGAAACTTAACATACACAAAGCTCTCATTTACTGGAGAATATTTTCAACTAATCAATCGCTTTTGAATTCGACTCTGAATCGAAAAACAATTGATCAATTGAAAACATTTCCACATTAAACTAGCATGTGTAGAAAATTTTAGGATATTTGAATGTAATCTCATCTAGATATAAAGTTTCATAATATCAATCACAATGGATGACTTCAAACATTTCTTATGAACTTCTCTTATAAGAATAAAAACTTCGATCTTTTCTTTGTCACCAGAAAAAAAATGGATTAGTTGATTTAGTTAAAATATAATAAATCTATTCGAATTCTTTTATAATAGGCAACTTTTAAGATATTGTATATATGAAAATTTTTTTTATACTATAAAGTAAATAAATAACATACCATACACATAAATTAGTAACAACAATATGCATAACAGCTAATCGAGCTAGACCTTCATGTGCTCGAATAATTAACTAAAAAATAAAATAATCGATAAATATTTTTCTATAAATTTTCTTTTGTTTTAAAATTTAATTTAATTAGATATACATACATTTGAATGTTTAAAAATAAAGAAGAATTGAATAAAACTAAATAATAATCTTGAACAATCATCCATAAGAGCTGTCCATCTTGCACAAGAACGATTTTCAAGATTACTTAATATTGATAAACCCGAATGTATAACAGTTCCAAGACAAAAAACTAAAAATCAAATAAATAATTTCTATAGATAGAATTCATTCGATTGTTTATTTCTTTTTCTTTTTCTTTCTGTTTTTTTTTTGTCTTACTTCCAATTCCAACACGTATATAAAGACCACCGGCTGTCGAATGATCATCATAATTATAACCCATAACACGTTGTACAATACTATCTTTTCGATGACGTACATAAGTTCGTAAATTATGTGCACCACCAGGATCTAATGCAGGACGTCTAGATGAAACACTTCGTGTTCTATTATAACGTTTTCTTACAACGTCTGATGATATTGCCGATACATCATCAAATGAATGTGATTTTTTATCAGTATGACGTAAACTTTTATCATCATCATCATCATCATTATCATGAGTTTGTTTATGTGAATTTATTTCATTTTGTTCATGACTATTTTCATTATCATTATCTTCAGATTGAAATTCATCAGAATCATCAAATAATTGTAAATTAAATGATGGTACTGGTGGTAATTGAGATATTTGTTGATTTAGTGATGATGTTTGACGTTTATTAACTAATAAATGTAAATTAGGATTATGTATTGGTTTATGAGTTGAATCTAATCTTTTGATTGCTTTTGAATTTATATTAAACTTCTGTTGATGACGAACTATATCGATTATACAAAAAAATATCCAAATTATTGATACGCAATAAAGATATGTAAAGTAAATCTATGATAAAATTGATTTTTTTTATTTTCGAAAGAAATTTTCTTTTTTTTTTTTGCAGATTTTACCTCAGCTAAATGTCGAATATTTCCAACTTGGTCTGGTGGTATAATAGCATGTGATATCGAAAAAGCCACACCAACAATAAAAATTACTATTAAAAAAATAAACAAATATCAAATCAGTTAGTTAAAGAATTTTTAATGAAAACTCGATAAATGATTTTTTAAAAAGAGATTAATGTTTAGGAATATCCTCTCCTCTCTCTTTTGACCTTCTCTGGTCTTCGTATATGGTACAACTGATCAAGTTCAAATAGGAAGTATTCCCCACAGGTAAAATATATCATTTTCGTTTTTGAGCTTTTTATCCGGATCCTGAAAGCCAAGACTTGAATTTTAGCAGTGAATCTTTACATATTTCTTTCATGAGGGAAAAAAAAAGAAGTAAGATTTTTGGAACAGCTTAACATTACCTCTGAGATATAGCCTTAGGTATCTTCAAAAAAAATTGTAGTTCACTAGAATAAAGCATGATGGAGGTCGTAAGCAATCAGAATGCTGCCTTATGAAAACTACATTTTCACAAAAAACTGGAAGAATTTTATTCTCGAGTACGTGTCTCCTTATTTTTGGTATAAAAATTTTAGACTGATTGGTTATATCGTCTTCAAGAACTAGAAAGAGTCTAAAAAGAGAGAATACCCTTAAGTCTACTAGTAAATAAAGAATTCATGTTTTCTCACTTGCGAATATAAAACCGAAAGTCAAAAGTATTTAATTTAATTTGAATGAATTTTTTAAATTTAAATTATTTAAATACAAAAATAATACAAAGTTTGAGACTTTCGTTTTTTTTATTCTTGAAAATTTACTTACAAAAATTGTAAGAAAACTTGTACATTCAGTATTACTTCTAACTAGTTGCAATTTCTAGAGTTCACTAAATATCTCATCTCACTGTTTCGTTTTGAAACGTCCAGACCAATCATTTTGCTAGGTTTCCATCGGATTTCTGCTTCCAAGTTCCTAACATTTTTCCAAGTTTTTCTATCAGAAATGATGCGTATTTCTTGACCTGAATGAACTACAATCTATAGAGTTCACGGGACATCATTGTTACTGTATATATAATAAATTTCTTTTTTCTTCAACTTAAACGTACTGTCTTAGTATCATTGTTATATGGAATCAAAAATATAGAAAACAATGTTTAAATAGAGACAATTCTTAAATATTAGTGTGAGTGAGTGTCTTCTTTTCACCCATACACCATACTATTTAGTAAAATAATCATTGTAAGAACTATTAATCATATATCCCTCAAGTACAAAAAACTTGTTGTTTAACGAACTGAAATTTTTTTAAAGTTTATATCACATATTTCTAGAACGATTGATCAAAACTTCTCTCAAATGTTACTAATGAATTACAGATAGGTTTAACACTAGTTTTCTTTCAGGAGAAAAATGAAAATTATTGCATCACTATTGAAATTATTCGTATATCGAAAGTTTCAAGTAATCTTGAATATAATCTATTAAGTTCGACTTGAGTGAGGAAAAGTTTAGTACCTATAGGCTCGAATTAATTGCAAACTTATAGTTCTTAATATTATGTTCGGAAGTAGAAACTCTCAAATCTTAATGAATTCTAATCAAAATTTCAAGAAACAGAATGACGTCTATGTTAAATAGATTTTATTATTTTCTTTTATATTTTAATTAAAAGAAAATCAAGAAATCTCTCGTTACCAATCTGTATATCTAATTCATACTTACCCAAACCATAGAGTATACTGACGATTTTGTAAGCATCTATATTTTCATCATTGCTTCTATAAACAAAATAAAAAAAATCGAAGATATAATACAACTTGTTCAACAAATTTAAAAATAATTTTCGAAAACCTACATACATCTCAAATGTAGATTCGCATGATGATCATTTTATTAAATAAAACGTTGTCCTTGCTTACCTTGTTTTTTTCGTTCAATTTATATACTTATACTGGACTTTCATTATACGATATATATATTCATTGAATTTACATTTTAATATGAACTTTAAACACTCAGATTACTATTTGCTATAGAATGTTTTTTTCTTTTAAGAATATTATTGATCAAAAAAAGATGGGACAAAAGTTGTGCATAGATTTCGTTTTTTTTTATGTAGCATTGCAATGCAATATCGTAGAGACTTCATTCTGTTTTGTGTTGGAAAGAAGCCAAATAAAATATACTACAGAATTTGATTGAAAATGTTTCCTGAAGGGTACAAGAATCTTATGAGGGGACAAGTTTAAGAGAGCACTCATAAGGATCTAAGAAACCGAAGCACTAGTCAAAGTTTTCATTTTTTTATATGTATTCGAAAGGCCATCATCTAAAACTATTAAACCTACATTTTTAGCTCATTTCGATATTTTATTGTAAAATTATCCTTGATGGAGTTTTTATCCTTATCTATCTATTATCAAAAATATAGTGATGACTTGTCTCTTAAATATCTTATAGAATAATACTTTCATAAGTCAGAGAATTTTTTCAGATAATATATTAGAAGATAAATTAACAATAATTAAAATATTGTATATGATTTCTTTACTAAGTCAACGCATGAGTGGAAAAGGTGAGAATTTAGCAGTCTATAATATCCATTTGTTGGCAACATATCAATTGTTATTTTTCGAAATCAAACGATATTAAGCTGAATTGTTGATATGTTATGTAATTTTTGACTCTCTACAAAATAGTAAAAAGATATTGAAAAAAAAAAGTTTACCTTTGAGACAATATGGGGCTTACGCTATTGATAGAAATGTCAATAGCCTGAGATTAGAACTTGATGCTGACTAGAATTATATGGATAGATCTTTCGAAAATTAAAAAAAAAAGATCAACCTCTACAACCTTGAGCGACACCGCGGGAATTTCGAAAAATAAATCTTTTTTTTGCGAAATCAGATAATAATCATCTATTTAGATGAAGCATGGGACGCCGATCACAGCCACATGATTGAAATTCATTATCATCTATTAGTTAATACTATATAGAGCCTTCTTTTAATGGAGAATTAGACGGCACCTGACAAGTGTTTGACATCGCTGAAAAGTGTTCGATAACATTTTGCTTGAGGCTATTTATATCTTTATTGATAGTGTAAGCCTCATATTGTCTCACAGGTAAACTTTTTGTTTTCGATATCTTTTTACTATTTTGTAGGGAGTCAAAAATTACATAACATATAAAAAATTCAGCTTAATATCGTTTGATTTCGAAAAATAACAATTGATATATTGTCAACGAATGGATATTATAGACTACTAAATTCTCACCTTTTCCACTCATGCATTGGCTCAGTAAATAAATCATATACAATATTTTAAATATTGTTAATTTATCTTCTAATATATTGTCTGAACAAATTCTCCGACTTATGAAAGTATTATTCTACAAGATATTTATGAAACAATTAATCACTATGTTTTTCGATTAATAGGTAGATAAGGAAGAAAAGTTGATCAAGGGTAACTTTGCAATAAAACATCGAAATCAAGTAAAAATGTGGCTTTAGTGGTTTTAGATGATGCCCTTTCGAGTACATATAACAAATCAAAAAATGAGAATTTTGACCAGTGCTTCGGTTCCTTGACTCTCTATGACTAGAGTCCATTGGATTGATCTGAATCCGAAAATTTCCCATTAACCAGATTCGGATCCGAGAGTTTTGGGCCCGACAAGCTCTACTTATCGGTGATGTCTTAAATATGCTTCCTCGTAAGATTTCTGTGCCCTTCTGGAAACATTTTCGATCAAATTCTTTAATATATTTTTGCATTGCACTAGATATTTTTTTCTAACAAAAAACAATCAAGTTTCTGTGATATTGCATTACAATACTATATCAAAACTTAATAATAAATTCAGAACTTTTATCTCTACTCATTGTGTGTAAAGAAAAATAATATAAATTTTATATCATCGTCTATCCTAAATAATAACTAATGCGAAAAAATAAAAAAAAAAACAGAAAGATTTACCTTTTATGTTTATGAAAGTCGGATGTAAGTTTTTGTAATTCACTTTCAGCCTTAGCCATTTATGTGTATATATAAATATATATCCACGTGTTTAAGGTGAAAACATTACTTTCGAATAAATCATGTGTATATTTTATGTATCATCAAATCATAAGACACATTCTTTTGAATATGATTTATCATTTCATTACTTTTATACAAGCCATTGATTTTTGTCGTTCTCTTGTTATATCTTTTTATTTTTAAAGTGAATACCTATATTGCGTAGAAAACGAGAAATATGTTTCTTTTCTTTGCTTATATATCTTTTTGTATATGCAATTGTCCAAATAAATTAGGATAAAATATTATGATTTTTGTTTTTGAGTAATGTTCTATTCACTATACATTGAATTTTTGTTTCAGGTAGAAAGATTGTTTTTTCATAAAAAATTTTCTGTTTATCTGATAAAACAACCGTTTAATATATGTATATTATTTTATGCTTTTAATAGACAAACATGAGAAGGAAAAAATAAAAGGGCAATATTATCACAATTGTCAAGTATAACCCTTTCTCATTGGAGTTTTCGATAGAAGAATAATTGCAAATTTGTCCATGATAGATAGTTATCATCATATTTACACCTGTATACTCTTTCTTTACATTATATAAATACATTTAAGTAACAAAAAAAAAACTAATAATTTAGTCTTCGTTGTTTTTGTTAGAGGTTTCATCAAAGATTCGTTTTCTGCTAGTAATAGAAGAAAAAAAGTCAAGTAATTATTATAGAGTCTCTACAAGAATTAAACTATAATATCTAGTATGATTATTTCGAATTCAATGGTAAAAGAAACATGTGTTGGAAGAACTGATCAATAATAAATTGTCCAAAGACATCCGTATTTTAATTTTAGTGGTTAAATTTTAAATGAAAATTTTTATTGTGCGTAATAGTTAAGCAATTCCAGAAATCAAAATGAATAAAAAAAAACCTGTCCTTAGAATTATCTAACACTTAAATGAAGTTTATTGATTTTATTTAATAAACTCATGTATTTTGAAAAAAATCAATTTGAGATCTTCTTGATTTTTTTATGAATATGACCAATAGTCAATCAAAGTTAGTTATGGTTATTTATCATAGTTAATCATATCAGCAGATCATTAATTGAATCTGCAATATATATATATATCAAAACCTAATAGTTGTATCCGATAATTGAGAATTAATAATAAAAAAAAAATATTCTACTATTAATATATTTTGTCAATATACAATTGAAAAAAAAATAATTATTATTTCGATCTATTCAAATTAATATCTACATTTTTTTTTCTATTCGAGTTAAAATTGTGTAAAATCAATAATAATTCGGTATCTTCTACTGAAAGATAGTTATATAAATATTTAAACAATTATATCGTAATACTTATTAATTTATAAAATAAAACATGATACTAAAAAAACAAAAAGGTGTTTAATACTAATCAACTATTCAAGCGAAATATCAAAATTACTTTTTATAGACACTATCTATTATTCAATCAATTAATTTGATTTGATTGAAATAAGTAATCATAAACGACAACAGAACAAATACAATTAATAAACTTTCTTTTTTTTGTTTTCTCATACCCTTTAAGTGAGAATGGATGATTTGACCAGTATGATTTTCTTAATAATGTACTTAATCCATATTGTCTTGGTATATTAAAATGACCATCATTCTTTTTATGAGTATGTTCTAATTGATTATTGTTTATCAAAGATGATGATTCTGTTGTTGGTGGAACAATAATTGATGAAATAAGTTCTACTTTATCATCATCTTCACTTATCATAGGTGTGTAATAAACACTTGAACGTGATGATATAGATTGTGGTCGATGTGAAGAATTTGATGATTTAAGAATACCATGATTTATACATGGAAGACTTGCATTTGAAGGTGCACGTTTTTTAATTCGATTAGGATTTTGAATAAATGAACAAGTACGACGTGATTCAGTATTATCTAATTTTTCATTAGTTGGTACTTTTAAATAATTCATTGGTATATTTGATGTTGGGAACATATATTTTTAAAATGAATTATCTTTTGATAGATTATTAATAGACTTACTCAATGTCTACTTTCGTTTTTTTTTTTTTACAATAAAAATGATATGATGATCTTTTTCTTTTTCTTTTTTTTTTTTTTTTGATTATTTCTCTCTAATATTTACTATATGATTGAGTATAGCAAGTGTTACTTTAATCGTTATATTTAGTAACAAAAAACAAAAAGAAAATATACACGCTTCATATGATTTTATGATGACATGCAATAGTAGATAAGAAAAAGAAAATAAATCGATTCATATAGTAGTCTATCATGATTGGCTTTTATCCTGTAGAAATTTATTTAAATTATATACAATGGTAGATGTTCAAATAAAATTATTGATTTCTCACAACTATAATTCATTGAAACTATTTAATAGATATTTGAGGTGTAACATTTGTGAATAATAAGTTTGGCATTAGTTGAATGTGTGGAATATATAAAGAAGAATTGTTTCTACTTTTAGTATTGATATGACTTTATGTACCGAATAGTTCACGAAAAGATATAAACTATATAGGAATATAAAAATCAATGATTCTCATCAATAGAAACAAAACAGAAGACAAACGAGTTCCGGTTGTAAAACTTGAATGAAGAATGAAATGTACGAATTGAAAAATAGGACGAATCTTTATTGATATTGAAAATTATAGAAAATTATGCATTGGTAATTGTTTACATTGAATACTATCTATGAGTAATAAATATATTGTATTATCAAAAGTTTATGTTTTAAGAAAAATCTTCGGTCTTTAAATGTGTTTTTTTTCGATATTTTGCTATTCATCTCTCTAAGATTTATTTTTCCTCTAATTTTATATTTATATTTGATTTCCAATTGAATTCTTTTTGCATTCATTTTTATGATGTGATATATATCATAATCAACCCAATTCATCGATGTGTTGAAATTTTTTATTAAAATTAAATCATTTATTCAATTTGTTTTAAAAAAAAATATTTAGCTCTCTCTCGTTCTATATCGCAGGTACTTTATACGAAATATTTCAGAATCATTGCATATATTTTTTTTGTTTAGCATATTTTTTATCACGCAGACCGATCAAAACGAACGTCGTTTTTCTGTTTTGCATCAGTAAATGCAGAGATGTGGCGTTCTCGGGGTACGCACGTCTCCTTACTTGTAAAAGGTTATATTTGCATCTGTTCAGCTCTGAATAAAATACTCGTATCCAGCTCCACGTTTTTCTCCTCGCCACATCTCTTAGTAAACAGTAATCCAACGAAAAATTTACAGCAGTAAATATACCGTATTTTTTGACTTAGACAGAAATATTGGCTGTTTTGAAATATATTTCCAAGGGTTGGCAAAAAGAAAGGAAATCAAAATAATGAAGATATACTAATTAGGTAAATTCAACACAAAAAATATAAATAACTTGGTCGATATTAATGATGGATACTACCAATTAATTAAAACTAATCTTGTCCAAGATAGACTAAAACAAAAAGAATTTCACTTTTTTATCAGCTATGAACATTATTTTATTCCTTAGCAATCTTATAATCATTCGAATCGTAATTGTCGCTAGTATACAATATTCTTATTGGAATATTTTATCCAATAATATGTAAAAATAAAAGTAAAAAAAAAATAATACTACTACTCGATATATACATCTTTGTACTAGACTAGTTTATTTATCTCAATGATGTTTTCCAATGATGGTTTTTTAATTGATCAATCTTCAAATAAAAATCCTAGTCAAACACATTTATTTACATCATTTCCAAATTCTGCAGTTGATCTTGATGATGATGATGAGAATGATCGTTCTGTAGAAAATAAAATAAATAATAATCCATCTTATGGATATAATCCATCGAATGAACAACATTTATCTCTTCCATTATCAATAACAACAAATAATATAAAAAATGAACAATTACATATATGGCAAATTGAATATTATCAAAAATATTTTCAAATTGATACACAACAATTACTTGAACGTTTACTTGCTTCAATGACACCACAACCAAATAAATCTTATTTTAATTCAACAATTAAACATAATCCTGATTTATATGGACCATTTTGGGTATGTATTACATTTATTGTAACTGTAGCTATTAGTGGAAATATTGTTACATATTTTCATTTACCTGATGCTGATTTTCAAATTGATTTTTCAAAAATTACTTTATCAGCTATTGTAAGTAAAAGAAATATACATATTTTTTCTTAAAATTAAAAAAACTCGATTTATCTATTTCTAGTTTATCTATCTTTATTGGTGGTTAATGCCAACATTTATTTATTTTTTCTTTCGTTATTATATTAAATGTAATGAATATACATTTCTTGAATTACTTTGTCTTTATGGTTATAGTTTAACAATATTTATTCCAGTTTCAATTTTATGGATAATACCAATAATATGGTTACAATGGTTATTAACAATAATAGCATCATTAATAAGTGGAAGTGTTTTAATTGTTACATTTTGGCCAACAGTTAATTATGGACGAAAACATTTTAGTGCATTATCAATGTTAGTTATTCTTTTTATTCATCTATTAATGGCTATTTGTATTATGTTTGTATTTTTTCATATATCAGATAAAAATATTAATATGAAAAATGAAACAATTATTTTAACAACTATAATATCATCAACAAAGAGTAATGTTTAATCTCATTATTTTACATTTCTATAATAATAGATATGATTTATTCTTTATCAATGTTGTTATTGTTTTAGAAGTAGAATAAAGAACATAAAAAAATAAAGAATGTATTTTTGTTGTCTTCTTTTTTTTTAAATGTCATCTTCAATTATAAAGAAATAATTTTTTTGAAAAAGTTTATTAATGTAAATTTTTGAATTCGAATGATCTGAAACTGATTTATGTATTATTAATCGTTGCGTTCTTAATCATTATAAAATCGAATTGATTTCTTGTTGTAGATTTGTATTATCAAATGAATAATAATTCAATTGTTTAAACTATTAACAGTATTATTTTAGGGTTAGGTTAGATTGTGTTATTTTTAGAGTGTTAGTGTAGTTTGCTTGACAAGGAGGTTCTAGAGTTTTTCGATAAATCTCGTGATACTCAGTATGGTAAAAGTTTTGCAACATTCTTTCATTTGCGAATATTCGAAGGAAGAAGTAATACAAGATGCGAACTTTCCTATCAGAAGCAGTGTATCATTCAGATTTTTTCTTCGAGACAAATGAACATCTATTCTAGATAAAACATTGATGAAACGATACAGATTTTGATTTTCTACAGACTCAGATTCGTTTTTGAATTTAAAACAATAATAGAACAAAAATGAAATTATAGATTGTTCTATGTGGCATAGTGAATGATCTTTACTTCTCATAAAAATTATTTTCATTTGTTTTCAAGATTCTTTTGAAGTGCTAAAAAGGCACCTAAAAGGCTAGGTACTTATAATTAGACTTCATGTTAAATGCGCTTTCGAAATTATTTATAAGTGTTTGATAAAAATCTAGATTTGTATAACTTGAATCGTTTGCCTGAGCATCTACAACCGAAGAAAAAAGGCTCCGTTCTTTTTTACAGTCTTTGTAATATTTTCAGTTAAATCACTTTTTATAACGTTATTTCGGTTTCAAGTAAAAAGACAAAGCAATTGTCTAGAAATTTTTGCAAAAATCAACTGATCTGGTCAAAGATACTATTTATGAAACATTTGTTTTGGAAACGAATAATGAAATCAAGAAAAGGTCGCTTTTTTTGAAAATAGAACGTTTTATCGAATCAAAAGAATGTACATTAAAAAAATATCGTATTATATATCATCGATAGAACTTTTCAAATACTATTTAGCAATGTATTTTGTTCTGAACACTCAGTTTTCCTTTACATAAACATAGTACGCTAGCTAAAAATTGTGTGAGAAGTACTTACTACTCATTGAATCATATAATACAGTCTATAATTTCATTTTTTGTTCGATCGTGTTCAGCAAATAGGAATTAATAGCGAATTGAATTCTGTATTGTTTCGTTACTTGAATGTTTTCAAATGAATGAATATTGCAAAGCTTGTACCACACGCAGCATGTTTTGCCATTGAATGGAATGTATTAAGATCAGGACATGAATAGAGTTTAGGACAGAAGATGGTTGAGATTGAGTGTAGACACTTCACAACTATGGTTCTCTTAGAATACAGTGTGAATGTATTATATCCTATTAATAGATAAATCTAATGATGTAAAATCCAGTAGCTGCCCCTACTCGATAGATATATTAATATGATATAATAGAAAAAAGAGCAATACACTCAGATATAAATAAATTTTTATCATTGATTAACAACAAACAATAAGAATAATTTGGTTTGATTGATTTACAAGAAGAATTTGTGTTTTTTAGCTTTTCAGTATTTTTTAAAGTTGCTTCTGAGAGCAAAAATTTTTGTAATAAAAATAACAGCCTTAAAAACTATATCTTGCTGAAAACAGATATGAATAGTAGTGAATACAGGAAAACTTCTTTATCTCAATCAATGCCATAGGTTTCCTTAATTGTATTTAATATCTAAATGTTTTATATAACTTGTTTTTCTATTATTTTTTTTTAGATAAGAACATAGATAGAAAATATGCCACCAAAAAAGAAAGAAGAAGCTAAACCAAAGCCATTGATTGGTCGAGTTGGTACTAACCTTAAAATGGGTATTGTAGGTTTACCAAATGCAGGGTTAATATCAATTAAAATTTTTCTATGACAATAATATTTATTTATTTCTATTATTTCTTTCTTTTTTTTCTAGAAAATCAACTTTTTTTAATATTCTCACTAAATCAAGTGTACCTGCTGAAAATTTTCCTTTTTGTACGATCAATCCAAATGAAAGTAATATAATAATAACAAACTTTTATTATCAAATTATACGATATTATTTTAGGTCGAGTACCTGTACCTGATCCACGCTTTGATTTCTTATGTCATCATTATGAACCATTAAGGTATTTCATATATAAACTTCTTCAATTAGTATATATTTCTGTTTTTCTTAGTAAACAACCGGCATATCTCAATGTAAAGAAGAAAAAAAACCAGCATTAATCTTTTTTATTTTTCTATTTTAAATCTCTATTAAATTTAGGTAGTTGATATTGCTGGTCTTGTTAAAGGTGCAAGTGAAGGTCAAGGTATGAAATAATTTTGAATTATTCTATTAAAATATAATATTTATCATAGGTCTTGGTAATGCATTTCTTTCACATATAAAAGCATGTGATGGTATATTTCATATGACTCGACTTTTTGATGAAGTTGATATAGCTCACGTCGAAGGAAATATTGATCCAATACGTGATATGGAAATAATTCATGATGAATTAAGGTTAATAGATTTAAAGAAGAACAAGAAAAAAAAACTGTTAGCACAATTCTTGTGAGATTAAAATGTCAAACACGATCGAGTTGCTATTACTAATCATAGAAAGATTATTTTGAGACACATTTCTTCATCTTTCTTCGGAAATGATATAAAGAAATAGTTTATTTATTTTAATGAGGTCTTATTGATATACAATCTTCGATCGTATATCAACAACGTCTATCAGGGTCTATGAAGAGGTATGAATCCTACTTTTTATTCAATACTTCTTTTAAAGCATGTTTTACAAAAACTAAGTTTATAATTATATTTTAATTTAGACTAAAAGATCTTGAAATGGCAAAAAAAGTCGCCGAAGATTTAGAAAAAAAAGTCGTACGTGGAAATGATAAAACATTAAAAATTGATCATGTAAGATTGAAAAAGTTTTTTTTTTCCTTAAATTTATATTTCATAAGTTAAATTCTTGATATTTTTGTTTTTCTTTAAATAGGAAACAATAAATAAAGTTTTACATTTGTTAAATGAAGAAAGAGGTAGTCTTCGTTTTCATGATTGGAATGAAAAAGAAATTGAAGTACTTAATAAACATTTATTTAATACATCAAAACCCATGATTTATTTAATAAATATGTCAGAAGAAGATTATATTAAGAAAAAAAATAAATGGTTAGGTAAAGTTAAACAATGGATTGATGAACATGATCCAGGTGCAACTGTAATACCATTTAGTGCTAATTATGAATTACGTCTAGTTGATTTACCACATGATGAAAGTGAAAAAGTTATTAAAGAAACAGGAGCACCAAGGTAAATTGTTTGTTTTTTTTGAGAGAATTCGTTTTATTTTATGAAAAAAAAAAAAACTAATTTAGTACTTTGGAAAAAATCATTCTTGCTGGTTATCGAGCATTACAATTGTGTTATTTTTTTACATGTGGAAAAGATGAAGTTAAAGCATGGACAATACAAATTGGCACAAAAGCTCCACATGCTGCTGGACGTATTCATACAGATTTTGAAAAAGGTTTTATTATGGCTGAAGTTATGAAATATGATGATTTTAAAGAACATGGAAATGAACATGCTGTTAAAGTATGTAGAAAATAAAACAAAAAAAAACAACAAATTTGATTAATCATATAAAATTTATATTTCAATTTAATTTTTAGGCTGAAGGAAAATATCGACAACAAGGGAAAAATTATACTGTTGAAGATGGTGATATAGTTTAT
>CAJNOL010000040.1:107648-214524 GCA_905250125.1 Rotaria sordida | reverse complement strand
ATAGTATTTTCCCTAATCATTCTAGATATGTCGTGGAATTCTCAAGATTTTTTTTCTTCTTCTCCATATAATCAACAATATACTGGATCGATATCTTATGATTTTCAGCAACAACAACAACAACCACAACAAAATTATTCTCTTTCTCAACCATATACTCAATATTCAAATGATAATTTTATACCATCACCTTATAATTTTAATTCTCAAGTAAATAATAATCAATTTTATTATCCAAATCATTATATATCACCAACAGCTACTTCAAATCAAAATGATGATGAACCACCATTATTAGAAGAATTAGGTATTAATTTCGATCATATATTTAAAAAAACAAAATCTGTTTTAAATCCATTTGCAATACCAGATCTATCAATTCGTGATGATATTGATCTTGCTGGTCCACTTATATTTTGTCTTATATTTGCATTTAGTCTTTTATTATTTGGTAAAATACATTTTGGTTATGTTTATGGTATCGTTACATTAGGTACATTTGGTATGTACGGTTTATTAAATTTAATGGCATCATCAGATAAATCATGTTCTGGTTTATTTGTAATAAGTGTACTTGGTTATTGTCTTTTACCAATGGTTATTCTATCATTTTTATCATTTTTATTTAAATTTAATAGTTTTATTAATATAATACTTACAATAATATTTATTCTCTGGTGTTCAATATCAGCATCAAAACTTTTTACTATATCATTAGCAATGATTGGACAACAATTACTTGTTGCATATCCATGTGTTTTATTTTATGGTGTTTTTGCTTTATTAACAATGTTTTAACAACAAAAAAAAAACAGAACTAAAAAAAAAAAAACATTTCTTCATTTTAATTATTATTTAGTCAATTCGATTTTTTGCTGCTAATGTTGAATCTGATAATGATTTACTTCTTGATGATTTAAATTTTAATTGTTTTTTAAATAAATTTGTAGAATTATCAAATTTACTTCCACGTTTATTTAAATTTGATTGACAATCAATTAATTTCATAATTGTTGCATCACTTTGAACAACATCAATAAATTCACTTTTTGTTATTGAATCAAAAATTTCATTATTTTTATTATCTTGATTTGTTAAAAGTAACTGTTTAACACGTTTTATTGCTTCATCATATGTTTCAATTCGTGCCATATCCGCATCGGATAATTCATAAAGTGCTTGAATTATATTTTCAAGTTCGATTATATCAAGTTGATGATCACCATCTGAAAATAAAATTAAAATTAGTCAAAACTACAGGATAGTGTCCATAAGTCATTTGATTGGAAATAATATAAAAAAGAAAACTGCATGTTCAACTCTCTATCTTATATTATTCATAATCAAAGACTGTCAGGTGACTTTTGATTTATCTTGTAAATATCAAATTTTGATTAAAAAAGTTGATAGTTTTGAGAGAAAATATTGGACAAATTTTAAAAATAATCATAATCGAATGAGCGGAGAATGTAAACGATATTTTTTTTAGAGTTATGATCTAATTTGAACTTTGTAACAAATGTTCGTAGAAAAATTAATTTTGTTTATTCAAGTGAAATGAATTTCTTAATTCTATTTACTAGTATTTCAATGATGTATTTAATTTACTACTAATCAATTAACAATTTAATCTTATATTTTATTATTTCCTTTGAGAGTTTAATTTAATGAAACTATATCTTAACATGATGATGTGAATGGCAATTATCTTTTTATTCTTATGAATAAATCATTTCATTTTTGATTTATATTAAACCAAAGAAAAAGAAAACAAAAATTTTGTAATAAAAATTTTTAAGAAGTCAAATTTTATAAATTACCTTGATCACATAAATCAAATGCCCATCGAATTTTTTCATTTGCTGATGCTTTAGTTGTATAATATAAACCTTTAATAAATTCTTCAAAATCAATAATACCATCTTGATTTGTATCATATGCACGAAAAGCATATTCAGCAAATTTTTCTGATATACCATTACGAAATAACGTTTGATACAATCTTTCAAAATCATCTAATGTTAAATAACCATTTGGTGTATATTTAAGAAAATCATAATAAAAATATTGTATTTCATCAGGTAAAAATGTTGTTGCACGTGTAATACGACGAAGAACAGCATGTTCAAGTGGTGGTGTTATTGCATGTCGACTTTTCTTATGACCCATTCTTGGTTTTTTGTTTTTAAATTGAATATTATGATTATGAATCAAAATATTTTCTACATTATATATTCATTATTAATACAAAAAAGAAAGAAAAAAAACTAAATAAATTAATTCATCATCTGTGACATCAATTCAACCTTGAATGTAAAACAAAAACATTTCCTTTTTTTTTTGGTATTCTTTAATTCTGTTTTTTTTTTTTTGTTATCTGTTATCAAAAACAAAATGATACAATTCATATCAATCTATAAAATAGATAAGTAAGAAAATATTGAATTTTTTTTAAGGTTTAGATACTAATCATTCTACTAGATAAGATAAAAAGAAAAATTAATATTCAAATTGATATTTATTTCTTTTTTTTTTACAAAAATTTAACTAAAATGTTTTTCAATACAATCGATCAATTAAATCCAATTGTTATTGATAATGGTTCTGGTATGATTAAAGCAGGTTTTAGTGGAGAAGATGCACCACGTACAATCTTTCCAGCTATAATTGGTCGTTCACGTTATAATACTATTATGACTGGTATAGGTCAGAAAAAATCATATGTTGGTGATGAAGCATTATCAAAAAAAAGTATTTTAACAATTCGTTATCCAATTGAACATGGAATTGTTACAAATTGGAATGATATGGAAAAAATTTGGTATCATACATTTTATAATGAATTACGTATTGTACCAGAAGAACATCCAATTTTAATTACAGAAGCACCATTGAATCCAAAAACTAATCGTGAAAAAATGATACAAATTCTTTTCGAACAATTTAATACACCTGGTTAGAAATTTTGCTTTATTCACACAACAAATGTTTTTTTCTTGTGCTTTATTTAGCTATGTATGTGGCAATTCAAGCTGTTCTTTCACTTTATGCAAGTGGTCGAACGACAGGTGTTGTTTTGGATAGTGGTGATGGTGTGTCTCATACAGTACCGATCTATGAAGGTAAAAATTTCTTTTTTTCTCATCTTTTCTTACTGAAATTAAACATTGGATTCTGTAGGTTATGCTTTAACACATGCAATTAATCGTCTAGATTTAGCTGGACGAGATCTAACTAATTGGATGGTTCGATTATTGACTGAACGTGGTTATGCATTGACATCAACATCTGAACGTGAAATTGTTCGTGATATAAAAGAAAAATTATGTTATGTTGCATTAAATTTCGAACAAGAATTAATAACTTCTAGTACATCGAATAATATTGAAACAAATTATGAATTACCTGATGGTCATATAATAACAATTGGTAATGAACGATTTAAATGTCCTGAAGCACTTTTTACACCATCTATGATTGGTAGTGAAGAAGATGGTATTGCTCAAATAGTTTATAATACAATTATGAAATGTGATATTGATGTACGAAAAGAATTATATGTAAATATAGTTTTATCTGGAGGTAAATTTTATATTCTTAAGTTATAATTGATCATATTTTATTTATTATTTAAAGGTACAACTATGTATCCAGGTATTGCTAATCGAATTGAAAAAGAAATTAAAATATTAGCACCATCAACTAAGAAAGTTAAAATTATTGCTCCATCTGAAAGAAAACATACAGTATGGATTGGTGGTTCAGTTCTTAGTTCATTAGCAACATTTGAAACTATGTGGATATCGAAACATGAATATGATGAATTCGGTCCATCGATTGTACATCGAAAATGTCTTTAAACAATGAATATACTTTATTATTTTAATTGCTTCTCTTTTTTCTTATATTCAAATAAAATTGAATTGAATAAAAATAAATAAATTTTGTTTATCATTTAGAAAAGGTATAAAATAATAATAAATCGAAATTCTAATTTAGTATATTTGTAGATTTCCTTCGATAAACATTTTAAAAAATTTATTCAAATAATTAATTCTAGATGATCTTTAACTCAAAGATTACCATCAATATGTATCAAATACAATTGTAGCTGTTGATGTTGTCTATCTAGTTTATCAGAGAGTTTAGTATCTGTCTGAATCTTAATAGACATAGGAACAAGGGGGAAACAACTGATTTAAATCAGCGTAACTCACACTTAATCAAATAAATCACTATAGCTTACATTAACTCATCCTAAATCATATTAAATCACCTTAGATGATCTTAGCTCATTTTAACTAACCCTAACTCAGAGTAAATCATATAAAATCAGTGTTTCTAATTTAGAAATACTTTTAACATGACCGAAATGGAATCGAAACTGATAGTTTTATTTGCTTAATATTTTAGCGTATTCAATGTACCTGACTAAAATGAAGAAAGATGTGCTTGTATTTATATGTACCAATTAGATATGTATTTTTATTGGACAAAGAATAAAACTCTCGTTTTTCGATTTAATCCGAAAATATATTCGTATATATAATTCTTCTATTCATCTACAAAGAATAGAATGGAATCTTCGTTTATTATGTTCATCATTTCTATTTCAATCATGTTTGACTATTGTACATATTTTATTCATTACTACTGGTATTTATGGAATTGTAGAGAGCATCAATATTCTACTCCATATGTTGCTGAGCAACTGACCCGTCAAATGATTGAACATATACCTTTACCGACGACAGAACAGTGATATTTGCTGCAGCAACATCTAAATAATTTCACGCTGATTCTTGATAATTGTCAATTGAGAATTGGTGACAAACCTGTGAATGCATGTACTTTAGCAAAGTACAAATATCCATTCACTGCCATTTCACTTAATATTTTTGATATTGACAATGATAATAATCGGTAGTTGTTTGTGGCGGTGATTATTCTGCACGAGCTTGTGCACTATTTTGAACCAGTTCACGTTGACTTTAAAGGCAACTACCTATTGTATTGTTCGTCAGTCAATGCTCAACGATCGGATGCATCGTTAGAAAGAATATTTGAGCAAGGCGAAACGTTTGAAATAATGATGTTGGGAGAAGTTGTCGGTCGAATCGATACAAATGCATTGCAATGGCGATGTTTAGAATCCGATAAGGATTTTGATTTTGTGATCAATCAACATCAATATCGTCATTTCTTTGTTGCATATGACTTGACGAACATACACAACATCATTAACAGAAAAAAAAAGACGTGTTCTCATTCGTAATTACTTTCGGTCAATTGGTCAATGTATCACCAACTTTATTGGGATGTTCAGAAGACCAACGACTAACTAGAAAATGACTAACAAAACAAAAAAAAAGAATATGATGTTTATTTTCACTTTTGAAATTGAAAATCTTTGTTTTCTTACAAATTGTATTTGAGTGAGAAAAGACAGATATATAATATTTTTTAAAAAGTTTAAAAACATATATTTAAAAGTTGAAAGATAAAATGATAGTGTAAAAGATTGCAATATTTTGCTAAGACTCAAAGCGATTACATAGGATGTATTATGATAATTTTTTTAAATTATTCATCTGTTCGATATTTTAATATATTTTGATATGAGTAAAAAATTGTTCAATTGATTCTGCAATATAAATGAGTAATTCAGCAAAAATGTACAATTATTAAATTGTTGTTATTCTCGAAGTACTACTGTGTAATGGTTTGATGACCTTATATGCAATATGCAGTTTGTAAATATACCGAATAATTTCTATATAGTCAATGAGAAAAAATAATTTTTTTATAAAAATATAGTTCATTCCTAACTTGAAAAGTTTTACCAATTCTTGTTTTTATTATCGAATCTGTTTATTAATGTGGTGTAAAGCATAGCATTTATATAGTCCTTCACGAGTTTTTTTTTTCTTTTTAACTGACTTTCTTGACGTACACATCAAAATTTCCCCATCTGATCCTGTACTTTCCGATAACTTCCTATTGGAACCCGATACCAAGGATTCCAGTAATTTCCTATGGGATTCTGCCGGAAATTATCGGATTACACAGGACACCCGATAGGATCCGAGTCCGAGATATCTCGTCCTGCGTTGCCATTTTTTCTCGCGATAATCACGAGAATGGAAACTCGGAAAATATCTGTTCAAACGTGAGATGAAAATATCGAGATGGAGCCACTACAATTTTTTTCAATCCTCTTCAGGACGTTCGGTTCGCTTGTAAGTAGCGTCCTAAAAAGATAAAATTTTCAGGATTTTGATTTTTCAAGCTTCGAAATAATTAAAACAAAAGTTAGATCCCATTCTCATTTCTCATATAGAATACAGCTGTGAACGCAGCTGATTATAGATAATGAGTTATGTAGATAATTAAATGATCAATGGATATCGTTCATTAGAAATACGTCGATGCAATTACAGAGTGAAACGCTGATTTCAGTGAAACGTGCATGTCGTTTCGGAAAAAAAACGATTTCCGATAAATCATAAAATCGATATTTCATTTTAATGAGATATCGTTTTTTGTTCGAAAATCGAGATTTTGTGCTTCGCACTACATTTCGTATTCGAGTCGAAACTTGACTGCCATCTAGTTTGTTATATCGATCTTTTCGAAAGATATAACACAAATTAATATCATTATTAATATATACTAAAAGTTTAACCGTGACTTACTCTATATGAATCGCGTGTCATCAATCATTAATATTAATACTATTTAATATTACTAGTTAACCTATAAAAGATTTCATGTTTTTCTTGTTTTTAGTTTAAATAGTAATTATAATAAAGCAATTTATTATTGAATAGCTCTATCAAAATATCATACACAAGGTCAAATAAAATTACTTAGATATTTATCATAGTTCTAGACGAACATGAATAACTAAACAAAACTAAAATCAAATCAGTTATTTTCGTAAAATTATATGAACAGATTGAATCACAAGTAGTTAAAAAATCTTTTCGTTCTCTCATTTTGTAATATTTTATTTTTAACTTTTCTTCTTTTTTTTTTTTTATTATACAAAACTTTCTTAATATTGGAATGAAACATACATTAAATTTATAAATTTCATTTAAATAAAAATGAATTAGATCATCACGAGAAACAAAAAATCGAGTTTTGTCGTTATATAAACAACATTAAATCGTGAAAAATAAAATTTAAATAATAATTAAATTTTCGCATGTTTAATATATTCGTTTTTTTTTAGTCAAGTGTCTTGTTTTTCTAGTAGTCTGTCTCGTATAAACAGAACAAAAAAAAAAAGAAATATATATATATGTATATATATATATCTATACATACGTATACATAAAATGTACAATCAGCAGATAGATGATCATATATCTAAAGGCTACATCGAAGTAGAAGAAAACGAAAAACAAAAAAAAAAAAACTATAGCGCCCACTGTATGACGACTTGATATATACAAAAAACAAAAACAAAAATTAATTACTAGCCGTTTGCTTAATATCGCTTTCAGCTGAAATGATATTTATATTTCGTTTTAAAGATGTTATTTGTCTATCAGCACCATATGCAACAGACATATTTGTTTCTATATTTAAAGATTTTTTAACTTGACATCGACTAAGTATGTCATTAAAACCGATATCTTCACCTGATATAACATGACTAAAATGATAAGAAAAAAAAAACAAACATAATCTTTTTTTGTTTTTTTTTGTTTCTAATTATATTAAAATAATTGAAAACAATATTTACTCTCGTTTTAAATGTTGTCTCATTAACATGCGTGATTTACATCCAAGTGAACAAAAACAACAAACATATGTATCAAAATCTTGATGATATACCATATGTGATGTTAATTTATCTTTACGAAAAAAGAAACGACCACAAATATTGCATCCATATCGAACTTGTCTATCATGTATTGATGTTTTATGACGTATCATTGTATGAACACTACTAAATACTTTATTACCTAAATAAGACAAAAAAAAAAGAAACAATTAATTTGTTTTTTTGAATAATCAAATTAGTTTTTTTTCTTCAAAATTAATTATCATACAAATTGGACAAGCTGCTTTTGAATCCAGTCGAACATTAAGTACTTCTTCCTAATTAGATGAGAGATAAAAAAGAAATTTATCGATTGAATTCGTTTTTTTTTATACCACATTTTCTTGAAGAGAATCAAATAATGGTGTTGTAGGTGATACATGGGAATCAGAATTGTCAAGTACCTAAAAAAGAAAAAACTATCAATTATTTTCTATATATTGAAAATTGTTTTTTTTTATTCGATAATCTTTCTAGTATTTAGTTATAACTGAAATATCTCTAGGTCAATTATACTAGAATTTTTTCTCCTGTTAAGGATAGACCTCATGTTTGAATTCGATGATCTTCATCCATCAGAATTACATAAAGTCATGTGTAAGATAAATTAGTAATCAAAAACAAAATGTATCTGATTCGAACATGAAAATAATCAGGATTTCTGATTGTTTGTGAGAGTGGAAGATAGTGTCGTGCAACTTGGTCGGATACCCACCATCTGGCGCGACCTGCAGCATGTGTTTGAGTACAAACTCACCGAGCCCAAGCAGCTCCGGGTATGAGCTGGCAATTAATGAGATCTCGGCATTTCAAAATTTTTTTTCATTTTTGCAAACTGCTATTTATATAAAAGCATAGAAGTGAAAAAACCTAAGTAATTTATTGTACTTGAGAACAGATTATCGAAATAGAAATCAATCTTGTTATACTACAAGAAATCATTTTTAATGAAAATTCATCTATAAATGATGATGATAAACCACATGAAGAAGTAATTGGATATATGAAAAGGAAAATGAATTGTCAGAAAAGGTAAACATTTATTATCATGATGGAAAAAGCATTCATGTATATATTTACAATAATAACATTTGACGTCAACACTACGTTCCATTCCAGCGTCATCAGCAACCAGGAAACATATACTTAACGAAATTGATGTGATTTTACAAATACGTAGAAAGACACCAAGTAAATCATGCATCACTTGCTTTTTTGAGGAATTTGAGATGATTTTTTTTTATTACTGCTGATGGAATGGGTATTGGGCAAAGTTATCCAAGTCCGATTACAAAAAGTCGTGCCCGTGCAAGATTCAAACGAGAAGGGCAGAAAGTGTCTTTGTTTGTCTTTCTGGTAGAGGTCGAACAGAAGCTACTGAAATCATTGACTTTCTGTAGTATTTTGTTTGAGAGAAAGCATCGTCGTATGAATCGTTGTCAGAAGTAGAGAGCTAAAATTCACTTTCTACCATGATTTCCCGCGAGACTAAAAACGTTTGCAGAAAGTCAACAATTTTTTTCAGAAGACAAAATCCTCCCTCTCCGCTTCCTAATCGATGACCTTGGTCTATGACGAAATTATTATATTCATTCGTTAGTTCCTAATGTATCTGTGACGAAGTCTTAGTAATATTGATTAAAATCTATGGTGTGAAAATAGAATTTAAGATGCTTGTCTTTCATCATTCATTAATATATTACAACTGCATATTAAAAATATTTTTTCATAAAAACTTTGCTAATAATTGTTTTATTTTTATTACATGTTACAGTATATTTAAGTTCAATGTCATTGTTTTTTAGTCATGCCTGAAAACAAAAAACAAAATGAATCTATGACATACGTTAATTGTTGTATCAGATATACACATGCCATTATTAGCATGTTCTTGTCCAAGTAATAAACTATCAAATGTTTCATGACATTGTGTACATTTAAAATGTGTTGGTCTTGTCGGTGAACAAGCTTCTGGATCTGTAAATGCAACAAGCATTGGTCGACGATGTATTGTTGCAACTGTTTTCCCTGATTCTCCATCATGAATATGAGCTGGTACGGGTGATAATGGTTCATTAATTATTGGTTTAAGTGATATCATTTGTTGTTGATGATGTTGTCGATTATCTTCATGATTATGAGTTGAATAAGATAAACAACCATTTGTAGACGGAGATAGAGATGGTGGCCATAAACTACTTGAATAAATAAAATTTGATACAGTATTTTTATCTGGTGATAAAACAGCGTCAATATCTTCCAAACATCTTGATTCATCACTTGATAATTCAATATCACTTTCACCTCGATTTGATTCGCCTGTCATTAATTCTTAAAAAAAAACAAAAAAATAAATGTTTTGATAGGAAATATCAAAATACAAACCTGGACTATCTTCATAAGTTTTAAGATTTGTTATTTGCCAATTTGAAACAATCGTAGATGAATTTAATCGATCAGCTAATGTTGATGCTGTTGTTGTTGATGATGATGATGACGATGATGACGTTGCTGCTGTTGTTGGAATAACAGATGTTAGTGGTTCAACCATTAATATTCTAGGTCGTTTTGAAATAGGTTCTTGTGAATATTGTTGATGTTTGAGATCATTTTTAAACATAAACATTGGCGTAGCTGGTGGTGAACTTGTTTCAACATTTGTCGTTTCATGTATTGTTATTTCAGCAGCAAATGATCGACCACAAGTACATACAAAACGTTGTCCGTTATTTATTTTAGGAGTAATTACTGATTGAATTGGAGTTGATACTAAAATAACATTGTTTTATTCAGATTTTTGTCTTTTAGAAGGATGAAGTCGATCTTCGGACGAACGTCGCGCTCTCGTTGAATAAAATACTGCTTTAGATCGAGATTATAGGAAAAAGAAATTCTAAGAACTGAATCGAGATTAGAAAAATCTGACTCAGCATATTGTCCGTTCTTGATTTTTGATTGATATTTTTTAGGAATATGAGGAGCTGAAATTGATAGTAAGTCCATTCATCCTCGAAGTGATAACTGAGAAAAGAAAACGAAAGGTATCATGACCCAGCTCGTACTATTAGGCCGTTCCTCTCTTAATCATATTCATCTCAGAACAACATTGTCTGCTTATTTTTATTTCACTTTCTACTAGAGAAAAGGTAAATAGGATTTCAAAATCCAGTTTCTATCCAAAGTGACCGTGAATCCGTAAAAAATTGCCAGAAAGTAGGATATTTTGAGGACGTACAGCATTCTCTAATTGATAAGTACGGATCAACATGTACCAAGCTTATCAATGAGTCATAAAGGACATATATTTATAATTATACAAGTGTTTTATTGTTTTATTTTTTTGTCAATAAAACCAATTCAAGATCAATTTTGAACGTTTTACAATGTAATTGAACTTCTGGTTTAATATATAGAAATCAATCGAAATTATTATATATCAACTTTGGATACACTTAAATATCGTATTCTAATAAAGACGATCCAATCAATATGTAAACTAGGAAGTAGATTTAATTCTAAAAATACATTTCAATAATTAAAAAAAAAACAAAAGTGACAAAATTTCTAATGTTTCAAAATGATTTCTAATTGAAAATTCAATTAATTAAGAAATTAATATTTAACATCCAAAAATTTTTTAATTCTCATCCGAACACAGATAAAACATTTTGAAATTTGAAAAGTTTTCTATTATCTTTTATTTTTCTATAAATTAATATTATCAAAAACAAATAGAAATAAAATCTTTCTTATAAATTAAAATACTTACATAAACCTGCAATTCGATACTTGGAAACTTCTCCATCGAGCCAATTCATAAGTGGGACAATTTGATCAGCTTTTATCTGTTCAATTGCTTTACTTATAAGATTTTGAAGTTCTCCTAGTTCCATATTACTTTTTTTTTGTTTCTTTTTTTAAGGCTAAAATGTAATAGAATTAATATAAAAGATCAATCATTTCTTTATCCTGAGTCAAAATCCACTATAATAATCATGATGTTTTGTTTTTTTTTTCTCTTAGATTGAGAAATAATATATTCTAAATATAAATATAAATATATAGCGCCACACATCGTCGAAATCATATGGACATGTGGCGCATCTTATATTTCATTGGTTTTAACTAATAACACAAAGAAACATTCATAGAAAACAAATAACAAATAACGTCATTTATAAAAGAGGGCCAAATCATGCTGATGGTTCAATGCATCTACGCATCAGCTGAGTGTTTTCTTTTTGTTTTTCTTTTTCGTATATTTTCAGATTGTTGTTTCTCTTAATAGCCAATAATGCAAACGATGGATAATCGTCAATAAAATAACTATTTAAAAAAAAAGGTCCAAACAAAAAGAAGATTTTTCTGACAACCCCTTTTTTCATTTAATTATTTTTTTCCCTCCCCCCTAATAACAAAATTCAAAAAAAAAATGGAACTACGTGTTGGTCATAAATATCGACTTGGACGAAAAATTGGTTCAGGTTCATTTGGTGATATTTATCTTGGTACAAATATAGCATCAAATGAAGAAGTAGCTATTAAACTTGAATGTGTTCGAACAAAACATCCACAATTACATATTGAATCAAAAATTTATCGAATGATGCAAGGTGGTGTTGGTATACCATTAATTAAATGGTGTGGTGCTGAAGGAGATTATAATGTACTTGTTATGGATTTACTTGGACCTTCATTAGAAGATTTATTTAATTTTTGTTCAAGAAAATTTTCACTTAAAACTGTTCTTTTACTTGCTGATCAAATGGTAGAAAAAGAAACATTTTTTTAAACAAATAATAATGATAATATAATTGAATTTTAGGTTAGTCGTATTGATTTTATTCATTCAAAAAATTTTATTCATCGAGATATAAAACCTGGTAAATTAATTCTTTTTTTGTTCTATAAAATGATATTTGTTTTTTTTTTTCTTTAGACAATTTTTTAATGGGCCTTGGGAGAAAAGGCAATCTTGTCTATATCATTGATTTTGGCCTTGCAAAAAAATATAGAGATGCACGTACACATCAACATATACCATATAGAGAAAATAAAAATTTAACTGGAACAGCACGTTATGCTTCAATTAATACACATCTTGGCATTGGTTTGTTATTTTGTTTTGTTTTCGTTTCTTTTAAACATAAAAAAATCTTGAGGAAGAATAAACGACTCATACTTCTTGTACCTAAACTGATTGGAATATTTGAATCGATTGGATTTTTGGAATGCAGTAAAAAAAAACCGTTTATCTGTCTGTGTTGATTTTCCTTTGAGAATAGATTTTGAGATGCAAGTTATAAAGCTTTTATCAAAATAGGTACTATTTTCAAAGTATCATATTTTTTTTTTGTTGATCATCACTGTCAATCAATATGCTTCTGCTATTCTTACATAATACCATCCAAACTATTACGTAGATTAGAGCTCTACATTTAATGCAAACTTGTTTTGTTTGAGTTTAAATATGAGCGAGAAAAATCGATCATTGAACTTTGGAATCAGCTGTAGAGTACATGAACTATTTTGTTTTAGAAAGCCATAAAACTTTAAACCAAAAGACGAAGAGTTGCTAGCATAATTCATGTAGGATTAAAGCATTTTCTTCATCGTAGTTTTGTTTCTTCAGAAATGCAATATGAAAGTAGTTCATATGTTACAACGAGACGTTATTGGTATAATGTCTATGATTGTATATCAACTAGGTCGGTCACGGTCTATAGCGTTCACATGGTTAAGTTTGTCACGGTTTGTCATGGTCGATCTATAGCGTGTCTGTCACGAGCGTAGTAAGGACGAGGAGTTTGAACTTTTATTCCGGTATTTTTTAACATTTCTTTTAGGTCATATTTCTATGATTACCAAAAGTTTGTGCGTATCAGAGTTGTAACAGGTTGAGCTGGGTCAAAAAATTTTTCAACTTTTTCGTGGGATCGACATTAATCGATTAATGAGAATGTCTTCAAAAAGAAAAATTCATTTTCGTTTTTGCATTGAGGTTTTTTACGAATCTTCAGAAAGAAATATTATTTTATAGTGGTCTATATTCCTTAGGTTTCTCAAATATGAATATGATCTATTTCTATAGATAACACAAACAATAGAATCATTTACTCATTAACTGATTATTAAACTTCAAATCTTAAATTTCCTCACTCAGCCTTTTCAGACAAAACCTAATCTCTCTAAAAAAAAAATTATTTTCAACCGATGAAAACTGGATCGGTTACAATTTTAATCTCTAGAGCTTTCTCCAATTGTTATATAAGAAAGATTTATTTGACTTGCATTCATAAGTGCAAGCATCAAGATACATTTGGCATAGTTCTCACGTATACAGTATATTCATACCACCGGTGAAAGTTCACAATCCGCGCCAAACAGTTGGCGAAGAGTAAGATTCTCTTTTTTTTGAAACAATCGATTTTATTTCTCTATGATATTAGTCATGCAAAAATTTTGGTTTTTTTTTTTCAGTAACCAATATTGGATTATTAACGGTTGAATTTCAATCGAATAGTTCGATCTCATAAAGAGCCGATATGTTTTTTTTTTGTACTCATGCTAAGTTTAACACGACCTGAAAAAGAAAGTTTTTTTTTCGTCACATGTATTTAAATCAATAATAGACTTAGAAGTTTTCGCTATGTACTTGAATACTAATCCCTGTTTTATTGACAATATATACAATAAGTAGAGATGTGTGAAATCTTTGTTTTTTTTTTAATTCAATCCATATTATAGGTTTTTGTTTTTTGTATCAATAGAGCAAAGTCGCCGTGATGATATGGAATCACTCGGTTATGTGCTTATGTATTTTAATCGTGGTAGTCTTCCAGTATGTTTTTTGTTTTTGAATATTTGAATTTATGGATGTATTAAAATAAAATAAAAAAATTCTAGTGGCAAGGTTTAAAAGCAGCAACAAAACGTCAAAAATATGAACGTATTAGTGAAAAAAAAATGTCAACACCTATTGAAGAATTATGTAAAGGATTTCCTGGTAGGAAACGTTTATTTTCTAATCAATTAAAATTGGTCGTCGCTTTGTCTCTTTAATTTTAGCTGAATTTACTACTTATCTTTCTTATTGTCGTTCATTACGTTTTGATGATAAACCAGATTATTCGTATGTTTAAAAACATTTTTATTCAAATTTAAAAAAAAATTTTCTTTTTGTTAGATATTTACGACAATTATTTCGTAATTTATTTCATCGACAAGGTTTTACTTATGATTATGTATTTGATTGGAATATGCTCAAATTTGTATAGAATCTTTTTTTTTTTTGTCTTTTTTCGTTAAATAATTTGAATTTATTTAGAGCGGTCAACGCTTTGATACGAACAGTGCTAATGAAGGATCGACAAATAAAGTTGAAACAAATGGTTATAATGGTACACAACAACAAAATACACAACAAATATATACAACCAATCAAGGTGAGTTAAGAGAATAGCAAACATTTTTCTTTTTGCGAATACTTTTCTTTTTTATTTTTTGTCCCAAAAAATATTTATCATTCATAATATTTGAATCTCAACAAAAAAGAAAAAAAATAAATAACAACAAATTTTTATTTTCATAATAAGAATTAGAAAGTCTTGATGAAAATGATCAAACGCCATTCGGTCAATCAATGAGTATAAATGATGATAATGGACAAATGACTAATGAAAAATTTCCTGAAGATAATAAAGAAAAAAGACTTTACAAATCATCTTCCAATACTAATCATGATAATAAAAATACAAATATGGTTCATGAACAAGTGAATAAAACAGCATCACATTCAAATGTATTTAGTCGTCTGTTGCAGAGTGAGATGCATGTTCAAATAATATAAAAATAAAAAATACTTACCAACAAAACACAAAAACAAACACGGCTACTGCTTACTATGAATATTTTCTATCTTATTGCTGCTGTTATCATGGAGTTTTTTCAGAAATCTAATATCGTTTCTCAATCTATCTCTATAATATATCAGAAATCAATGGAAAAAAAGAAAAATTATGTTATTTTTCCATGTATTATTATTTTCTTTAGAATTTGATGAAACTGAACGACCAACGACCAAATCTAAAATGAAATAATAAAATATTTAGAAAATAAAAAAAAAAGAAAGAGAAAAAGAGAGAGGTAGTCATAATGAATATTTTTGTGTGTAAGATTTCTCTCTTGCTATTAAAGATATTGCGCGCACATACACATACCATCATTTACACGCCTTATACTTTCTTCAATTGCTTTCGATCCATTTCTATCTTGTTGTTTCTTCTATTTGAAACGCTTTTTGCTCTTGATTTTATTTCTTAAATAATAAAATATAAAATAAATGTATATTATTTTTCATTTTTAGCTGTTTATCGACGAACTCCAAAAGATTTTCATCAAATGCAACCACCACAATCAGCATCGAATAATTCCAAACAACAATTACCGACTAGTACTGATGCAGGTCGATCATCATCAGCACGTGCCACTAAAAAATGATAACGTGCTCATAGTTTTCTCTTTTTCTGTATCTTTTTCTTTTTCTTTTTTTTCATCAGTGTACAGCGCCTGTTCCTAGTTATCTCTTTCTCTATCCGTGTTTTTTTTTTGTTTCGTTCTCTTGAAAAAAATTTTTTTTTATAAAAAAAAAAGAAGAAAAGCCACTTGCCTCATGTTTCGATACATTGTTTTGTTTCTATACAAAAAAAAACACAAAAAGAAAAGAATTTAGATGCGCGCCGCGACCTGTGAACAGTGTGTGTGTGTGTGGTCGATCGCATTTCTTTTCTCTTCGATTGAGTAGATTGTTTCGACAATCAACATCAATATCTTCCATCAATCACATTTTTTTTTGTGTATGCGTACACACATATTTTCACATGTTTTTTTTTTTTGTTTTCTTTTGAATCTTTTGAAACACACACACACATTCATATATACACACTATACTTATATTTGTTCTCTAAATTTTTTTCTCTTGCTACTTAATTGTTGTACTGCTGATGATGATTGTCGTCGTCCTCTTTTTTTTTGTCTTCTTTTGGTTTGTTTGTTTGTTTGTTTTTTTTTCTCTTTCTTTATGTGTGCAGTCTACATTACACATACCAACATAACACTATTGTTCGTTTCTTTTTTCTTTTCTTTTTTTTTTTTTTTTTGTTCAAAAGATCACATTCATGATGTCAGAAATAAAAGAAAAACAATATATATGAAGAATATATCGAATTTATTACTTTCGAAGATAAAAGAAAAATGTCAACAAACGTGCTTGAAAGAAAATTTTTTCAAAAAAGAAAAAAGAAAAACAAGATTATTTTCATTGATAGGTATTAGTTTTCAATTTTTGATGTTATAGTCGAGTTCACGTTTTCGTTGTAATAATAATTGAAATTGTAACTGATCGAAATTTATAATTATTGAGATTAACTTATTTGAAAATTTAAAATGAACAATATTGTAAGTTTTCAATAAATCCACTTTTTCTTTACTGTATGTATGATCTTGTCGTCGATACAACTTTCATTCCTGAAAAATGTTTATGACGATAATCAGTTTATAAGAAAATAGAACATTTTCTACTTATAAAGATTTTACAAAAAATTATGCAATAGATTTGTCAAGAAAACATCTTTTATGAATGAAATTTCGCTCAAATATCGATCTTAAATGATTTTATATCATTATAATAAATTTTTTGTATTAGGGATTCATCTTCGAAAAAGCCTTTTTTGAGTACAAACAACACCAGTGTTGATCTATAAAACATTTATAAGTATTGTAAGAGATAGTTTTGTTTGTTTTAAGTCTTATAGAATGCAATTACCTGAAAGGCTAATTTTATATTCTTTTGAGACGTCCGGCTACTATAATATCCGTCGATCAGAAACTGTTTCATATGTAAAAATATAATTATCTTAATAAATGATAAAAATACAAAATACTCTCATATAATTGTTGATAGAGTCTGTTTAGATGAATAGAGATTTTATCATAGTTTCATTAAAAAGTATCTTTCTTTTTTTCCTAATAAGAAATGTTTGATAAACTCGTGGATTTGAGGATCATTCGAAACTTTAACTTTTTTGGTAATTTATTTGTTTTAGAAATATTTAGTTTTTCTCTGATTTTTTCACAATGTAGAACATATGTATTGGTGTTAATAATATTCCAAAATTTTTCTTGTTTGTTACAGAAATAGATAAGCTACAGGTGTTCGATTATAAGTGAAGTCAGGTAATGACTCATCAATTTAAGATATTCTATATTTCATGAAAAGATCAAAATATAATTTTTTATTTTACTCATTATTAAAGGAAAATGAGTTTCTAATGAAGTTTCATAACAATGAAAAAGAGGAATGGCAAACAGAATATCACTAATGTTTCGATTACGGTTCACAGAAAAATATGATAATCAAATATGTTCTTGTTAATCGAAGGTCATCATATAATAAAAACAAGCTGTTGCATAAATCATATTAACAAGTGCACATTAAAATTTCGTTATATTTTCTTAAATTATAATGCTATGTAATTATCATAGCGAACAGATACTAATATTTTATCAAACATCCGAAAATTAGAGAATGAAACGAATACTGAAAAAAAAGTCGAGAAACTTTTACTGGAGTCTGAATCATTTTCTATTCTTTACTTCTAATTTTCTACTACATTTGAGCTTAAAAAAGAAACTTAAGTGCGAAATTTTCTTATCTAAAGTCTATTGTTTGTATTACGCGTAATATGGTTATAATGACCTTAAAAATAGAACAATTATGATATTACTAGTTTGTTTTTTTTGTCGTTCTTATCAATTAGTATTGACGTTTTTTTTTAGCCCACGTTTATTTGTGTAGACTAATGATGACATAAATAAGTTTTCGCCATCCATCTGTATGAAAGTATGCAGTTCAGTTTTTTACGCGTGTGAAGAATATAAAATATAAGAGATTCATCTTCAACATCTCACCTATTTATCTTTCCTAGTAAACATTTTCTTCTGATTTTTATATACGCTTAAACTTGCAAGATGAGCTTCGAGTTTGATACTGAACAGTAAATGTTATTTTCGATTTTTAGTTGATATGAATTTTCATTATTGAGATTGTTTTTTTCTAAAGAACGAGCGTGTCATCAATTTCATCGGCTTGTTCATTAATAGAAAAATCATTATTTCCGACAAGCAAATCAATATGATGGTCAATATTAATATTGATATTAAGCAATAGTGTTGGTTACAGTGAATATTTAAAAAATATATATATTCAATTTTTCATTTAATAGAATACAGATTGATCTAATAGTTCAAAACTCATGTTTATGTACATACATTATTTGTATTTTGCTTGAATAAATTTATCTACCAGTGAAGGAAAAAAAAGCGATGTTTTGTCATCTGAAAATATAGTAAAATATACTATCTGAATAAGTACTGTTTCGTATAACATATAAACTGGACAAAGATACATCGGACAGAAAGATTGGGACAATCATTAATATCTTCGTAGTGAATAAAACATTGTACATATGATAGAAAAGATTTTTATTTTTTGAGTTTCATTCGCAATTATACTTACCTCTGAAGCGAACATCTCACTGTATAAAAAACACTTATTAACAGATAGGAATAGAATGTTTATTTTTTCAAAATCGACAGTATCATACTCAATTGGTTGTTTCACTGATTCAAGTTCGGTCATTTTAGATTATCCTTTTTTTTATGGTACCTTTTCAAGAAGTCGTTTACAAGTCACACTCGATAGTCATTGAAGGCAGCAGTTCTTTTTCTTTTCAAACTTGATTACATTGTTTCAACGGTATTGGTATTAGATTGAAGAGCATACTGTTTGAAACTTGAACTAGTATTGCATTTATTTGGAAACTTTCATCATGATATCCAACATCAGTTGATTTTTCTGAAACAATAAAATACTAGATTTGGAAAATAGTTGAAAACTACAAATAAAATAGGACCAAAGGCATCAACAATTGCAACGATCATTTTGTAATGTAAAGAGCCATTCGACAAGCACTGCTTAAACGACGAAGAAGTAATGAATGCATTACATGCATAATGGACATATTTCATATGCACTCTTGTTTTTGTTTATAAGTGAGTATTTATCTCGTTTGACTGAGACAAAGAGAGAATTTTCTAACTGCAAAGGAAATAGCTGCTGGATAGTGACGGTCGTTGAAGGAAATATCTGACCTTTGTATTGTTTTATTATTGAGGAAAAGATAATTCCATTGATTAATGAAAGCAGTTCTATCATGTCAAAAACCAAACACTTTCTCCAAAGTATAATATTTTTTTTTGAATTGAGTCAAATGGAATTATTCAACGTATATCATCAAATCCAATATATATATGTACTGTCTGGTATTGATCCTCCTGATTTAAATGAAACTGGAATAATTTTATTATCAAATGGAACATGTGAATAAAATTGATCCCATGATTGAAGAGAACTGAATTGATATGATACAAAAAATGTTGATCTTTCATGTCGAATATGATCAATCATTATCAATGAACGTGATATAAGTGAATGAAGAGGATCCGAAAGAATACAAAACAGAACAGATGAATTTTTGGCTTGGAAATATTTGCGGAAGTCTATTACAAATTTTATTGGCTTCTTCACGAGCAACTTGAAAATCGATTGTATTATTTCCGCCTTTTTTCACAATTTTTTATACCTGATTTATCAAATACTTTCGAATTTATAAAACTAATAGAAATAAAATATTGACAATATAAGAATGTAAAATAATATAAAACATGCATTTCTATATTGGCAGCAATTTGTCCACCATCTCTCTTCGATGGTATAGAATTAAAATCGATCATGTACTTGTATGTCCCTATTTGTAGATGAAAAAATGTCTCAAAATATTAAAGATAAAGAAACCATGAATAAAAAAAAACGAAAGTAGAAGCACAGAAAACGACAATAAAGACAATAAAGAATGATATTGTATTATATATTTCAAAACTACTAGATGGCATACCAGTCGATACTCACATGCGAAACCAATTCGAATGACAATTATCGAGAAAATGATAGTTCAAAAAAAAATAACAAATAATTGTTTCTACGAAAGAGTACGCAGCATTTTTCTCAACGAAGTATTTTTTTTTAGTCTGTTAGAATCAATTTTTTATTCTCATAGATATAGTGAGAAACATCAACTTTCGATTAGTTAATCGAAATCGAAAATTAACCATTCCGAAATTCATTATTAACGAGGAAACTATCCGAACTGTAACTCATTGTTTAAGTTCACAAGAAAATCTTGGTAAGACTAGAAAAAACTTAAAAGGATTCATGTCTATGAGCTTTTGGGGTCGAGTTATAACTGTTTTACAGAATCGTCGATCAATTTTCAGGTATTTGATAGAAAGTTAAATAACAGACTTTCGACCTGTAATTTTGTCCATAGGAAGATCCAACGACTCTTGAAATACCCTGAAAATTTCAGCCAAAAAATATATTTCTTTGTCGAGATATTCCATTTCCAAGTAAACTAGATTTTTGTCACATGTCTGTGGCAAGCGACTATTTTTTTCGAAATTCAATATTCCAACAAATAAACTTGCTTGTTGACTGAAACTCTCAGAATATTCTATGGGCTATTAGAGTTATCTATGAGCTGAACTTTAGTTCGAGACTTCGTTATTTAATTTTTCATTAAAGACCTAAAAATGTGTCAAAAATTTAGTAAAACAGTTATAAGTCGACTTCAGAAATCCATGGACACGAATTCTTTTTTGAGTTTTTCTAGTGTTACTGGAATCTTTTTGTGGATTCAATATGAGTTCAAAAGGCGAATTACAGTTGGAATAGTTACCATGTAAAAAAAAGAAAAGAAATGCGATTAAAATATGGTTATTACAAACTTTCGATACGTACGTTTAGTAAGTAAAACTAGATGGTATTCAAGTTCCATTCGAATATGAAATGCAGTGCAAAGCTCAAATCTCGTTTTTTGAAGAAACTTAATATCTCATAAAAAGCAGAAGATCGTTTTTACGATCTATCATGAACCGCATTTTTCCGAAAGATATTTACGTTTTTACTGGAATCAGATATTTTTTCTTCTCGTTGTTAAACCGAAAAAGTAACGTGTCTATTCAACTGTCGATAAAAGTCAAGATCAAAGTGAAAAGTAGCCATAATGAAATTCATCACTACGAGAACTCTATCGATGCGCATCAACACATTTCTAACGAAACGATGTCGATTGATTATTTAATTATCTACGTGATCCATTATCTATAATGATATGTATTCACAGCTGTCTTAGACATAAACAAAGAGAGAATGATGGATAACTTTTCCTGCTATATCTTCATTTTTTAATTATCTTGAAATGCGAAAAAGACTAAGTTCATAAAAATTTGTGGTTTTGAAGATCTATTTATAACAAAATGAAACCTCTTCGTGATGGTATAGGAAAAAAATGGTATCGATTCAATCTCGGTATTTTTACCTCGCGTTGTGTCGTAAGTAACTAGGACTTTTAAGAGTATAAAATATAAGAGATTTGTTCACTGCTGATTGTGAACATTTTTTTCAAACTGCTCTATATATATATATATATGTGCTTTGAAATCTTTTTGTTGAAATTAAATATTTTGTAAGATTTGTTGTACTTCATAAATAATAATTGCAATGAAGGTGTTGTCAAGAGAAATTTTTATATTTATGAAAATTTTTACAAACAAACTGTAGCGAGATGTTCGAATTATAAACTTGATTTTATATTTTGGATTGTGAACTCCGTCGAAACCAAGATAATTTGTAATTGTATTCGTTGCTTATTTCTGATATTAATAATGATCTTGTTATATGTTCGCCTGTCGATACAATATAATCAATTTGGATTTCAATATCTTTTCATCAATCATAATGAAGATTAATAAATCCTTGGATAGAAGAACTTTCTGATCTGAAAAACAAAAACAATGGTATCTTTGAGCCTTTTTTTGTTTAATTGTTAAATAAGACCAAAATGTTCTTAAACCCCAACTAATCAATCAATTGTCATAATCGATAGGACATTTTACATAAAGAGTATTTTATGTTATCCACCTTTACATGTCTATATATATTTGTTTTTCTTTATTTTATTTCGTTATAAGAATTTTCTTTGTATGTCAATTTTGCAAAAAGTATTATTGCTGCTTATTCTCTGTTATTACATCATAACACCAATTACAGATATTTTTTTTTGTATACTTTATACATATAGAAACATATCTATTGATGAAGAGCGATATTGCAATTGTATATGTCTTATTGGAAGATGATTGATACTTTATTGATTGACAACTAAAAATAATGATAAAATGATATGAATAGTAGATTTTTCTTTTTCTTTTGAATAAGATGTGTCTTCGAATATTACATCACATTTAAAGAAAAGAATGAACTATTTTTTTTTTTATTTTTTATAATTACATATGTTTTGTTTTCTTTTACGAAAGATAAACTAGAAATAATAGTAGAGAAAATATTATTTGATGAATCATTTTGAACATATATACGTAAAACTTAACCAACTGACTAAAATATACACCATGTGATAAATTGAAAGAGAGCGAGAGAGAGAGAGAGATGAATAAATAAAGACGAATAATATGAATAATTCTATTCGTTTCTACAATTCAGTTTGGGTGGACACGAACATAACAACGACGATAATAGAAGTTACAAATGCACACAACAACAATGTACGGACGAGGACGAAATAGTGAGTTTTTTCTTATATAAAAAAATCTGTTTTTTTGTTTTACATAGAAGATTTACTTTTTATTTATTTACAGATATCAACAATCATTCACAATATAATGAAGATGAGCATGACGAGTAAATTTGATTTTTTTTACTCATTTTTGATTATTGTTTAATGTTCGTAGATCTTCAAGTTCGGATTTGACATTAGTCATGTTAATTGTACACAATCTTGATCATATGATGCAACCACATGAATGGGAAATATTATTAAAACGTGAAATTCATGGTGCTCGTGTACGTTATTGTTGTTTTTTGATGAATTTTATTCTTTTTTTTTTTCTAGACTTTAGGTGTAACGGTCATTCGTGAACAATCATCATCACGTCCATGGAGTGAAGGTGAATTAACAGCATATATATTAACACGACATGATGCTCCACTTATTCGACAATATTTACATAATCGACGTCTTGGTTTTCGACGATTACATGTCGATGCAGTAGCAAGTGCCGGTGGAATTGAAGTATTTCTTGTGTAAATAATTAATATGATTTATCATTTATATATAAATCAAACTTCGATATATTTTTTTTTGTCTTTTATTAGACACAAAATTCTTCAATTACTCAAACTCAATCCACAAATGTCCGATATAGCAATCGAACAACGTATTAATAGTTTTTTTCGACGGTTTGTCTTTTTCTATTGATTATAGAAAAACAAAAATAAAATTTCATTGTTTGTATAGTTTTCCATCGTCTGTGCGTCCTCGTGATTATGATCGTACAGGTGTTATGCGTTTAATTCATGAATGTATGGGTTTACCAGCATCACCACCTATAAGTAGTGATGAAAGTGAAGTCGATGAAGATTCACCATCTTCACGTCCTATTACTATTGTTCTTCAATCACCAGTACAATCACAATCAAGTCTTGTTTCTCAACAACAACAACAGAATATTCCGATACAAATGTCACCACAACAGGATCAACCTATTTTTAATCCTCAATTGATAACAATTGATGAACGTACATTACAACTTCATTTTACTCCACTTTATTTTGGTAAGAAATATGATTTTCTTTTTTTTTGTTATTTCTTTTTTTTTTATTTTTTATTAGATCTCTTAGATACTATGGCTAATATAAAAAGTAATAATGAATATGTTCAATTAACAAACAATGGTCTTTTCTAGAAAATATGATTATTGATGCTTTAATTTTTCTTTTTTTAACTATATCTAACGATCATCGGATTCTTTTTCTTTTATTGAGTCTATCAAATGTATGTGTAGCATGCAATACTTTCTTTTCATTTTTCATTTTTTCAAGTCATTGTTATCACAGTATATTGTGTAGTGTATTGATCAGACAAACATTTAGTCGTTGTTGTTATATTTGATTGTCTCTTTTTCATTTTTTTTTTATTTTTAACAAAATCTTTTTTTTTTATATGAAACCCTACCGATACAGATATAATCGTTATTGATATTTTAATTTCTATATAGTTTATTAAGAGATGATTAATACAGTTCAAATATTATAGTTAGTAGAATAGTTGATTATGAGCAAGATGGTTCCGGTTTCACTGGGCCCAATAACAACTAATTTGGCTCAAATTTTAATGATCGTATATATTCAAGATTTGATATAGAAATTAGGAAACGTGAGATATTACTTTAATTTACTGAATCATTTATCAGTAGCAAGTGCATATCAACATGAATAGTTTAATAATAAAATTACGGAGTCGATATCAAAATTAAAAGTTCTCTATTTCATATTACTTCTTTTTTCATCTTAAATTTACATTCTATTTAATAACTCAATGTTAGAATATAGACTGCTTGAATAATCAAGGCAAGAAATATGAGAAAGTAATTTAGACTATGCGGGTCTTCATATTGAACATTAGCCTCTTAGATAAAATTAAATAACATTGTAGAGTCAATTACTTTAGAATATTTTAGGTCATATTCAATTTTCATCAAATTACTTTTTTTGCTTACATCGACAATTTCAATAAAGCACAAAAAAAAACACTATCACTCCAATGCATTAGATGTAACCATACGCTATCGTTAAAGAAAAAATTCAAACTATTATGAAATATTTTCTAAAAAAAACTTTGCTAATTCAATGAATGATTATTACTGTATAAAATCCATTTTGCCGCTGATTGACTCAATCTATCGTATAAAAAAATATTCATAAAATATGACAATTAATTAATAATGATGCGTTTGTTTTTTTAATAATTAAACAAAAATCTCAATTAATAATTTTTTTTCTCTATTTAACACAAAAAAAAAAAAACTTTATTCTGTCTATCATTGAAATACATAATCCTAATTCAAATTAAGATATATGATAGTGTTTCGATAATCATTTGAAAAAGAAATTTCATCAAAATTATGATAAAGTAATTGATATTATTCTATATAGTCTTTTCTATACAAGAAACATTAGTCATATCAAGTAATCATTAAAAAATCATAATATATTAACATAATCGTTAGAACATAATAGAACTATTAGTTTATACATTTACCAGATTCATTGGTTTTCTCATCTCATATGATGAAATCTTCGCTATTTGCGTTTTGTTTTATTTAATATAAATATATATCCGCTGGGAACATCATTACTAGACATGAATAAATTATTCTACATTTGTAAGGAATTTTCTTCTTTTTTTTTTAAACATTTTATTATTCATCGTGTAATTCTTTTTTCTTTGTTTATTCAAAATACGTCATTAAAAAAAAAAAAGTTCCATGAACAATGCCATAGAAAGAACATTTTGCTTATTCATCACGTTATATGAAATGTTACACTTGTGAATACTTTTGCTTTATATGAATTGTCATTACGTTCAGGTAAGGTTTCTTTTTCTTTTTTTTTTTCAGTTATTAGTTTTAAATATCTCGTTTCTTTTTTTCTCGTCAATCAACTTTGTTTTCTTCGATTGAGAAGAGAAAGAAAAGAAAGAAAGAAAAAAAATGAAAATAAAAACTATTCTTCATACTCAAATATACACGTCAATAAAATATCCACATGCGCATAGGTGTGTTTGAAGTAAACAGTAAATGACACAACAGTCAGTGATTCAATGTCATTCTTAGGTATTTAAAAACGAAAAAGAGAATAAATAAATACTATTTGCATTCACATAAAATAATAAATATGAACACGTTATTTTATTTCCATGAAACAGATACTTTTCCATATCGACCAATTAATCCAATATGGATAATTATTTATACAACATTATCATTTATATTCTTTCTTATAATTGATCAAACTACAAAATCTATATCAAAAATTAAGGATCAAAATAATCGTAATAATAATAATAATAATTGGTTAAGACAAAATACATTACTTAGTTTTATACATTCATCAATTTGTTCAATATTAATTATAATTGCTATTTTACGTGCACCAGAAATGTTTGATGATCCATTATCACATATAAATTTTTTTAATTATACATTAATTTGTTTTAGTGTTGGATATTTTTTTTGGGATTTTTTTGATTGTTTACAAAATTCAACATCATCAACATTTGCTATTCTTATTCATCATATTACTGTTATAACATTTTTTTTACATGTACTTATTCGTACACGTAATATTGGTTATGGTTTATATGCTCTTTCACTTGAAATTAATAGTGTTTTTTTACATGCACGACGACTTTTACGTTGGTATTCACCAATATCATCATCAAATAATTCTAAGAAAATTCTTAAATTATATATTGATATTGGAAATTATATAACATTTATATTATTTCGTTTTGGTGTTGTTATTATTGGTTTACGATTATTATATATACAACGTAATCGACTTGATCCAATAGTTCATATATTTACTGTGATGTGTGTTTCTTCAATTGGTATATTAAATATTGTATTATTTTATCGTTTAGTTAAAAATCAAATTAGTCGAAAATTTGAAAGAAAAAAAGATAAATTAATTGAAGATAATGTTATGATGATAGATAATCATGTTATTTTACCGAGTTAATTTATAAAATCTAATGTAATATGATAAATATAATAAACACGAAGTTGATCATTTGTAAAAAAAAATAAAAAAAAAACAAAAAAAAAAATTTTTTTTAACATTGAAAAGAACAATGAGTAAGAATACAGAAGTGTTTAGCACTATGTATTACACCTATAATAACTATTGAAGATACTTGAAATGTATAGAATGAAAATGTTTATGTAAGCACTATATTTTAATTTTAATAAATGTTCTGCTTAGTCATTGGTGAGAATAAATAACATTGCTATCGAATGAAATCAATATCCGATGTGAATCTATATGATGAAAAGAATTCTGCTTGTTGTAATAATTCAAAAAAAATAAACATGATATTATCACTAAACAAGCAAGAGAATCATATCTTACTGCATTCGAAATCTAAATGACTCAATCAAATTTAATATATTATTATGATATGTACGTATATGTTCGTGGTTAATTGAATATATTTTATGTTTGTACTAGATTGTTTTTTTATTGATATTCAAAGTTCAAGTTCGTATTTACAAAATCCATTACAGTCTTTTTCATATAATTAATCCAACTTGCTAAAATTTTCATTCGATATCAATTAAGATAACCAATAGAATTGCCATACTGATCGCTCTCTCTCTCTGTTTTTTTTAGCAATCGTTCAAATAATCTTACTGCTAATATAATTCTTCAGTTGCTAATTCAATGTAAAATTTTCAGAAAAAAAAAAAATTCCTAAAAATAGTCGTCCTGCTTTGATACAAATGAAAAAAAAAGTAAAATCTCACAATTTCTCAAACATACCAATAGAAATACGAGGAAAATCCGGAACATCTATTTTCCGAAGTACCGAAACTTAGTATGGGTCACAATAACCAACACTTCAGGAGGGACAGCCTAATGTTCACAGCGATGCGATCCCTGCACTAGAAATAAAATCAAGTGTGCGTTTGGGAATATTTATTTTGAAAGGGATTGGTCGTTTCCGTAAGAAGATATCATGAAGAAGAAAAGTCTTTCTTGATTTAAGAAAAATTATTCAATTCGTATATACGTTTAGATATATAAATCTTTTACAAGAATTCATGTTCAGATTCTTTTTATTTCTCAGTATCAAACTTCAATTAATATTACGTATTTCAAAACGAATTGAAATGAACAGATGATTGTCTTATAATAGAAGAAAAATTTCAAGAAGGAAAAAGAAGATATGTTGATTAGTCAATTGTGAAGAGTCTAAATTCAAATTGAAAGATCGACTCCCATTGGAAAACTCGTTTAATCATATGCTGATAAGTGCTAAACGAACGAGTCATCAAATCAATTTCTTTTTTTTTTTATTTTTTTTTTGCTTCTATTCGTTCAAGACATGTCACAAAAAATTGATGACGACAAATCAAAAAAGCAAACCATTTCTATGTTGTCTTTGCATTTCTTTTTTTTTTCACATTTATATGTTAGTCTTCGTTCATTTCTCCAGAGATGAAAAAGACAATATCTGATTGATTAGATCGATGCTTTTCTTTTGCACTGTCTTTAAATTGATCGACCATCTTGCTTTAATTTGTTAAATATGCTCACCACATTCTGTCATCTTATTTATCCGAAATGAGAAAAAAAAAAAAGAGAAGGAAATAAGCAAATATAAGTTGATTACTAACGACAATAAGTCAAACATTGTCGTCATTTAACAATAAAATAAAAGAATAGAGAAAATCATATGGATCATTCACATACAGCAAATTATTTTTTACCTTTTGATGCTGCTTCATATTTTGATTCGGCTGCAGCAGCAGCAGCAGCTACTTATAATCCATATACAGATTTTTATTCACACCAACCATCAGCAACAAGTTCATCAACAACAGCTAGTACTTATCATCAAATGTATCGTACAACACCGACAACATTACGACATCCAAGTTTTTATTCAGCTACAATGCAGAGTAAATTTAATAAGTCTTCTTTTTATCAAAATTGTCTAGAAGAAAATATATAAAATAGGTCTTCAATCATCTTATAAAATGTTTGGTACACCACAAAATGATTCAAATTCATCATCATTACTTGGTACACCAACACCTACAGCATTTTTACATGATAATAAACGAAAACAAAGACGTATTCGTACAACTTTTACTAGTTTACAATTAAGAGAACTTGAAAAATGTTTTCAACAAGTAAGAAAAAAAGACTTCAATGATTAACTGTATTAATTCAATAATCCTATTTAGAAAAATTGAGTTATCAATAATAAGAAAGAAAAGTCAAATTTCAAGTTATTCTTTTTTTTAACCTTATGTATTTAAAGAATTTGTTTCATTGAAGAAGATTTAATTAGGAAATAGATAACATATGAAAAGATATTTAATATAAAAATCTTGTTCTCATTAGGATTGAGAATCGAATAGATTTTGCTTATCTCTATATGTACCATCAAAATAGAAGATTATTCGAAATAACATAAATTGCAGTATAGAAACAAGAAGTTTCGAACTTACAGACAGTCATAGAGAATTCAAAGGGTTTTCTTAAAACCAGAACCTAGAATAAAATAAATTTGTTTTTTGTTTGTTATTTAAACCAAGACTGAAAAATGCTTATCTCTCAACGATGAGATCGATTCGTGTTTTTTGTTTTTGGAATCGAACTGTTTCCCTATCTCCGCATGTAGAAAAGTTTTAAAAATAGTGTTGCTTGTTTAAACTATCAAAATTTGCAAAAAATAATACTTTGTATTGAAGCTCACACGATTACTATGTACACTATTACAACTTCTATCGAATATAAAATAGCTACAGATAGTTAACTTCTAGTTATGTTGCAAAAGAAATAAATCACAAGTACTTGAGAGATATTTCTTCAATGGAACTTTTTATAATCTATCTCATGGTTTAGTTCGTAAAGTAATTCGAAGACAAATAAATATTATTATTATTCATATAATAGAGATATGCAGGATTAGTTTTTTTTTTCATACTCTACATCCTGACTGAGAAAAATTTTTTAATCTTTACTCTGCACATTTCTATCATGTAATAAACTATTGAAAATCAATTGAATAAATATTCTTGTCTAAATAGATAATTTCTTTGTCAAATATATCTCTTGTCTAGAGTTTGTATTTAAGACAAAAAAAAAAAGAACTAATTTAAGTTAATTTGATGTTCGATATGATAAAAAAAATTTTAATTTTTATTATATTTGCTTGAAAGTGGTTGCAGATAAAGTAAAAAAAAAGAATAAGACAAGAATCTTTCGTTTTATTCAATATGAAAGTATTAAACTATATTACTTTTCCGCTTATTAGTTATGATGAAAAGAAGAGATGTCTTTTCATGATTAGTATAAAACTTCTTTTTTTTTTTTTTTATACATCATAAAGTTTTCTTTTAAAAATTATATATATTTAATTGAATTATTAGACTCATTATCCTGATGTTTATTTACGTGAAGAAATTTCACTTCGTATTGATTTAACTGAAGCACGTGTTCAAGTAAGTTTAATATTTGTTTTTTTTTTTCAAAGGATAAAGGTTAAGTTTTTTTCTTCTTCTAAACAAAATTGCCAGGTATGGTTTCAAAATCGAAGAGCTAAATGGCGTAAACAAGAGCGACAGAAACAATCGATCAAAACGAAGAATAATAATACTAATCCATCATCGAAGAATAATAAGATTGTCATAGGTGATACGAAAAAACACCGTACGTTGATTGTTTATAAACAGAATATTTTTATTTTTATTGGTACTGAAAATTTTCATTAAAGTTTGAATAGATTTATTTTGATATCTTTTCAATATGAGTATTAAAAATTAGAGCTCGTCATGTTGATCCTGGGCTTGATTGGATCCGATCGGCTCTGACCGTCTGAGAAATGTGTAGAGTGAGTTAATCATCGAATATAGAAAAAAATATCTCATATTTTCAGGGCGACTATCCAATTTCGATTAGAAAATTTCATTGAGATTATCAAAATACGGTTCGATTGTATTGAGATTCGAAAATTCTAGATTTGATAAGTTGTACTAATAACTAAAACATTTAATTGTTTCTTTTTTTTTTTTTTTGTTTAAATATAAGTCTTCGAAGGACAAAAAAAAACAAATTTCATCGTGTTAATAATTTATAGATTACATATTGGTTTTCTTTTTAATAGATAAAGATCATCCAAATCGATATTCTATTGATAATAATGAAGAAACAAAACATTCAAATTGTTATAATGAACAAAATCTATCGAATATTGTATATACACCATCTGATATCAAATATAATTCATTTCAATAAAATACAATAATAAATTCACTTCTAGTTTATCTCTATTTATTTGTATTTATGTTTGTTTGAATAAATTTATTCGTCTTCTGTATTTTTCTTTTGTTTTATTGTCTTTTGATTTTATAATGTCGAAGAAATTCATAATTCATATAATATATTGAAAGAAAAAGAAAAAAAACCATATTCTTTTTTGTCGTCATCGAAATAATTGAAATGGTGACTGGTAAGATAAAATCTACCTTGTCATCCGTCTGATCAGTATTATTTTGAATGAAAAGTGACACGAGACGAAGTAAGACAATGATAATAACAATATGGTTATTCACATTTCGTATTCATTTATCTTTGATATTATACAGTAGGAATATATGTGCGTTATCGTCGTCCTCATTATCATATAGGTAACTAGTTTAAATATAAGACAAACATTTTAACTTGTACATTATAGATAGATGAATGTTTTAAAATGGAAAAGAAAATACATCATTCTCCATTATATAAGCGTTTTTTTTCTCTGGATGGCGCAATCAAATCAAATCAAATTATAACCAGAAACGGGTCGCCATTTTGTATATTTGACCATGAAACACAAAAAAACGATGCATCGTAGTTATAGGTGTACGCACAATAAAAATCAAAAAATCAATAAGCGAAGAAAACGAAAGAAAGAAAAAAAAATGAGTGAATCTGTCGATCAAGGATATTTGCCTATTAGTAAATAAAATATGTACAGGTAGCACTAATGGCCATTGACGTATCATATATTAATACTTCAAACAGAAAAAAAAAATGACTCAAATATATCATTTAATGCGCTATGTTTTCAGTATACGGTTTAATTTAATTTGATCATCGTTTGTTTATTAAGTCTTTTTTATCCGATGTGGAGCTAGTAGTTAAAAGATATTGCTTATCTGATTTTGAACCAATGACAACGATGACGGTACAGTATAATACATATGTGTGTGTGTGTGTGTATACGGATGATAGAATGAGCAGTAGGGGAGACAGTTGTTTCGCTTTATAATGTGTCTGTATGTCATATGTCTGTTTGAAGGCAAACTGTAAATAAGGACAAATTATAATTATAGTACATTAATGTTTAGTTTTTCATTTTTATTTGTGCTTCATTCCCGTAGCTAAAGCTTGTAATGGTTTATGAAGGAGAGTATCTGTTAGTTGTTAAAGAGACAAAAAAGTAAAGAAAAAAAAAAGAACGAAGGTGTTCGCTATGCATATCAAAATATATTTTGATATGCATATATGTAAGAGGTGTTGAAATAGGTCACAAAGAAAAAAAAGTAGATGAATAAGCTCCTCGTATATATATATATATATATATATGTATATGTATACACATACATATATATATATTTATATATATTTATATATGTCATGAGTGTTCACATACCTGTTATAGATGTTTGATGACGAATATTTAAACCTTTAAGAGTCAATAAGGTTTGCTTATAAATGTATGTATATATATACTATTTCAATTTGCAATAAAAGATTTTAGTTTATTTTATATGTTGTTTGTTTAAAAGTATTTATTATTTTAGTTGTTATGTCATTGTATTATTTATATCTTTGACTGGATAGCATTGACAATACGATTATCAATAGTATTAACGCTTCACAAACATGATTAATGACTTATCATTTATATGATATAAAGGAATGAATCTCTACGCATACATGCAAGAAAAAAAACCCAAAAAAAGTGAACAAGTCAAGTATATGATATAACACAATATTCCTATGTTATCATTCGATTGATCACGTAAATATTTAATAATTCATATTAACAAGAACAAGAAAGATGTCTCGTTAGAGACGTTAATCAATAAGGATGGTATCAAAAACTCAACCTGTTATTCCTCCAACACTTCCTACGGTTCACCTTGAAACAATTTATGAGGAGTCAGGTGATAGTCATTCTTCATCAATTGTTAATATTCAACGTCAGTTTGATAATCGTGAACAATCATCAAGTTGCTGGTCAAATCAAACATTTCATGGTCTCATTAGTGCTCGTTCTATACCAACAGTTGATGTACACCGACGACGGCAAGAAAATGATTGTCAACATAAACCACCAATTGAAGTTAGATATCTTGATGGAACAAAATGTTATATACATCCATCATTAACAACAACAACAGCATCGACGATAATAAAAAGAAGAAAATATTCTCGTTCTTCTCGTCATGATTCATCGTCACCAATAAAAATTAATACGAAATCTCGACAAATATTTAATATAACACCTAAAAAAAAGAAAAAATTACCAAAAAAACCTGAAATTATGTTAACTATTATTACAGTTGAAGATTTAAGTCAAGCTGGTATTACACCACCATCGACTTCATCATTAGACGAGTCTGATACATTAGCATTAACAAAATCACATTCAAACTCGTCAGTCGATACACTTAAAGCAGTAAAAGATATATCACTTAATGATACTGATAAAGGTTAGTTTTTATATATATAAACTTAAGAGTAGATAAAGCGAAACTAAAAAAAAGAATTCATCTTTTTGAGTTTTTATTCATATTTATTATATCAAAAGTAATATAGAGAAAAATGAAAATTGTTTTAATTTCATCAACATTTCGATTCAGATTCAAGCAAAATTTTATTATTGTTGGTGTTTTTTTTTATGTTAATTATGCCTATTGTGATAGTAAGATTCAACTATTCCTAGATTTTATCATTCAAATAAATACTTTTCTATTTAAAAGAAATAATAACTATCTCCATTATGTGACCTTCAAAGACAAAATGAGTGTATGATTGAAGAAAAACAATGTTGAAAATTGTTCATGCGTAGTCAATAAAGTATATTGTCCTTTCTGTGTTGAATGAGTGCGGTTTTAGTAAATGTTACTTTTGATAGAACAGCATAGATAAAAAGAAAATGATTTATAGCTTAAATAATGTCCAAATAATTGCTGAAACACATAATCTTATCTTACTGGTTAATATCAATGTTATACTTAATTATAATGTTTTATTGAGATATTCTCTTTTGAACGAATAATTTAAAGTTTTAGAAGATGAAATAATAATTCTTAGAAGTACAGAAACATAGTACATGTTAAAATAATCACAAAATTTAGGAAGAAGGTCAACTCGCTTTTCAAGGGCATGCCCCTTCTCCTCCTCCCCGTCACGTTGGATAAAACACTGTTTAATCAACAAATTCTCGATTCATTTATGACTTTTTCGAAAGTAAATCATCAACAGTATACATCGAATAGAAATCATTGAATTCTAAAAAAATATCATATTTTATCTTAACGATTTCACACACGAGTTTTAAAACAATTCCCATGATCGGTATACTAAATCTATTCAAAAAAACCGATGATTTATATATACATGAGAATTCAATTGAGTTTGAAATAGGCGAATTAATTTTTTAGAAATTTCTAATAGGAATAACACTTTCTTATAAATAAAATGAACAAATTGATTTAGATAAGAGAACATAAAATCAATTCACATTAATAACTATAAAGAAAAAAAAATTTAAATATTTTTTTTGGATTCTTTTCTTTTATTGTTCTATCAAAAACATATAAAAATTTAAAATTTATCAAGAAAGATTATACATTAGATAGATCATTAATTATAGTATATGGACAATGTATTTAACTTTCAATTTCGTTAATGCTTGAAACATTTCATGTGTTCTAACACCATAATTATAGAACTCACTTGTCATATAATGTATTCTTATTTAAAAAAAAAAACGCCTACTGCAATATTCTTCTCATGTAAAATAAATTATTTAGAAAAAAAAGCCCGGCATTTTTTCAAAACTTTTTATCAGTCATGCAATGTCACTGACATGCGAAAAAATACATCGATAATACTTAGTCAATACATCTACTAATCATTCAATGTATCTACACTTTTGAAATAAAAATAAAAAGTATTATCGAAATATATATTCTATTGAACAAAATAACTATAATCAATTTATTATTGTTTATATATAGAATAACAATATAAATAAAATTTATTTTATTTATACATTCATGATAAATTTTATTACAGAATTATAAAATTCTATTTTAATCTCTCTCTATATATATATATATTATTCTAGTACTAATAGAACAATTACCAACAGCCACTGTTCCACCATCCATTCAACCAGTTGGACCAATCATTGATATTACTATGTCAAATCTTCGTTTTCCTGTTGCACCTCGGCATCATTCTCAACATCAACCAACATTAAGACATCCTCAACAAACATCAACTATTCGTAGTCAAAGTTTACCACCATCACAATCTCATTTTCCTTCTTCACTTCAACAAAAATCTATTTCAAATCTAATACCGCCTGTTGCTGTTGTACCTCCAAGTCGAAAAACATCTGGTCCATCACTTCAAATTACTGTAACAACAGATGAGAATGAAAGAAATTTACTATCAATAAATCATATTTCAAGATCTACGATTTCTTCAATGAAATCTACTAATGAAAATCTGAACAATCAATCTAAACCTTCATTTCAATCATGTACTAATAGTTTAGTTGGTGGTGGATCTCGTAGTGCTTTTCGTCCTTTTCTTAAATCAACAACATTTACTCCACAACCAAAATTACCATTAAATATGAATGTAAAATCACAAACGTCAACAAATCAAATCAAACAAAAGTAAGTTTCTTTTTAAAAAATGAACTAACCAAAAAAAAAAAATCTAACAATAATAATTTATTTAAAATTATTTATTAAAAGTTCATCAAAACCACAAGTACTTCTACCTTCTCATCCTCATCCACAACAATATCGACCATCATCATCATCATCATCATCAAATAAGATAAATTTTACAGCACAACATTCATCTTCAATAAATTCAGTTGGAAATGATCGTCATTCAATAAGTTCAGATGTATCAAAACAATCAGTTCGTCCAAAAATATCAAATAATAATTTGTCAGATAAAGTCATAAATTCAACTTCGACAATGGTAAATTTGATTTTATTTTGATCTATTTTCAAATTCTATTTATTCATATTTATTTTAGAGAACGTCAAATAATTCACAACCATTATTACGAACATCGACAAATAAAATTGTCGATAATTCTTTTAATCAAACGAATATAATAAATGATCAAATGAATGAGATTCAAAATCGTTCAATTATCATTGATCCAAGTTTACAATGGCATAGTGTAACATCAAAATCTTTATATGAGGTACCTCGTCTTTCAAATCAATATTCCGGTATTCCATTACGTATAACATTACCAGATTCAAGTCCAACACATAATCAAAAATTAGTTCATAATCATGATATTGAATTAGAAAATCGTCTTTTAAATGCCGGTTTATCTCCTGAAACAATTGCTCTTTATGAAAGAATTCTTGAAGTTGGTGATATTAGTGAAATGGCTATAAGTTCACCACCAGAAATAATCAATCAGTATCATTGTGAATCATTTTTATAAGTAGTGAAATATTATTGTAAAGGTTTTTTTTGCTTCTCTGTATTTCAAATTCTTTTTTTTTTGTTTTTTTTTGTTTTTTTATAAATATTTTTTATTTAAAGCAAAAGTGACGAGAAGGTGTTCTTCTCGTCATTAGGATAAGGATTAGTTTTGTTTGGTTTTCTTTTTTTTTTCTTAGTTTTATTTTTACAGTAATTTTGATTTTCTTTATATCTTATCTGTTTATATTATGAAAATATTAGATTGATTTGATATATTTAAAGTTTTTGATATCGGAATTTATAGAGACCAACGTTTCGAAAATATGTAGTAAAAATATCGAAGAAAATTACTTTTTTCGTTGTATTAGGAAAGTTGTTTGTACTTTATTTGAAGTTAATAATGAACATTATCATAATAGTTGGCGTCAGAATTAAGTAGTAAATGTAAGATGAGAACAGTAATAAGTAGTGATCCATGATTTTCATCAATCTAAAAAAAGGCAAAGTTCGAACGTGTTTTGATATAATATTATGTAAGGAAAAATGATTATTTAATCAGTGAGTTTTGAGAATCTTTTAGAAAAATCCATAATAATACTATGCGAACCCAAATGAACTTTTGATTTTGACATACATGTTAGTTAGAAAGATTTTGAATCTGTACCCTCTTCAGGTATTACTCATGAAGTTAAAAACTCAAAAAAATTTCTTGGCTTTCATGGATTTTGTATCAAAAACACGAAAAAAAAAGGCATTTCTGATAATGAAACAGACAAAAAAAAAATGATGCATTTCAAATTCATTGATGAAAAGCAACATTTCAATTAAGCAAATGCAGTGAATTTCATGTTTAATCAAATTCATGCAACGAAATTAATGAAAATGTCTATGTTAATCGATGAATTTCAAATGCATCAAATTTCTTTTATTCGTTTCATCATTTTAATGCTATTTTTTGATTTTTCTTTAACTCTCTGGGCATAGCTTACAATAGAATGTTTTGTACTGTTGATAGAGAACATTAGAGTAAAATTGAAACTCTTACTGCCAAACTAATAGATTTAAAATATGAGTGATCCATGATATACACCAAATGAGATAATGGATTGCTTATGTATTTACAGTATAGGGAGGAGAATACCCATAAGTCAAAATTTTAACATTGTTTGTTTTTGCTTCCTTTTTTCGTAATGGTTGAATAGAGGTCGTTGATTTGCATTAAAAACAAGTATACCTCAAACTTAAACAGAAATTTTTATAAGATTTCATAAAAGTCACAATTATTTGTTCTATTTTCGTTATATTTAGAAGAGAATGATACTTTGGACCTTTTTCATTCATTTTTCTTTTGTTTGCAGTTTGAAACATACTTTTTCTTATGCAACCCAACAAACTCTATTCAACCATCACGAAAAAAAAAAGAAAAATGTATAGTATTAAAATTTTGACTTGTGGGACTCTTACACATACGGTAAATGTCTAAAAAATTCATTATTTCGATCAGTGTACGCCATAGGCAACTCATATTTTAAATTTGTTAGTTTGACATTCAGAACTTTAATTTGACCCGTACATGTCTAATATTCTTTACCAACCGTACAAGATTTTTTTATTGTGAGATAATTATTTTCTCCATTGTTAATATTCATCAAATCAAAACAAGCTTCTATACAGTGTGTTAATAGATAGTTATTTTAATTTGAAAATAAATTTTTATCGCTTGTCTATATACATAGACAAGCGATAAAAATTTACTGTCAAATTGATAGGATGATTCATTCACACGTCGAACACAAGTTTGTTTTGATTTGATGGCTATTATGAGTGTAGAAGATAGTTACTTAAGATACAACTAGGCATATAGATTGATTTTGTTTCTAGCTCACGTTTATATCAGAGTCGAAAATTTATTGAAGTTATATAGTATTATTTTGGATTTTTCGAAAAGATTCTTGAAAAGCCATTGGTTAAACAATGATTTGATCCTATATAATATTATATCAAAACATGTTCTACTCTGCCTCTTTCAATTAATGAAAACTGCAGGTCATTAGCTATTGATATTCTCGAAATATTTATCTTACATGCACGACCACTTAATTCTTATGTCAATAACAGTTTAAATAACAGGAAATGAGAACATCCGCACAACGAATTTTTTTATTTTTTTTAATCATTATATTTTCAAAGCATGCTAATACATAAATAACTTATTTAATGATTTCCCTAGTGTTCTTTTACTTAGATTTCAACAAGCTCGACTCATTGAGATATAATTAACTTTTGATTCCATAGCTTATTGTTTGTTCTTACTCATGACATGGAGAAATTTTGTTTTTGACGTTTGAATATTGTAAAGTACATTTCAATACAACCGAAATTTACATATTTATTTTTAAAATAATTTTATGTTGATTTAAATTTGTTACAATCTTTCTTTATTTCTTGAGAAAAGATTTTTTTTTTCCTTTCAAGATAAAAAGAAAAGAAATAAAATAAATTATACTCTCTATGCAATGATTTCACATCCACAAGTTTTCATTCTTTTTATGTAAATAAAAAACAGTTTTTTTAGTTACATATATTTAAATTGTAAATATTTTGTGAAATTGAAATTTACTATTTTTTATTATTCGTTTACCTTGGGTCTTTTCATGACCATGATATAAAATGACTTTAACACATAAAAAAAAAATATTCTTTTCAAGGTACTTGTAATTTTTCTATAAGAAATACACTAGTCAACAACAGCTATTTAGATCTTTTGTTCTGATTTTATTGCTTATTTCACTTGTATGATTCTCTTTTAGTTTAGGTCTTTACATCTGTTTAAATAGACATTAGAATCACACGTGTATATATATATCTGATCAACACTATATTGATTTTTTTTCCTATGCAATACTTAATTTCAGTGAAAACATAAATAATATATCCTCAAATATCAGTGTAAATGAATACCTAATATTCTATCTAGTAGAAAAATGCATATCTGCATATTGACAAATAAATTGACTAATTTTTTTAATGAAAATTTTTGTATATCATCAATATATGAGATATTTCTCATAACAATTCAGGAAAAATTAAGTCATTCTTAAAATTTTATTCATGTTTATTTTCAATAGATTATCATAAGAGAATGAAAATCTCTTGTTGCTATAAAATACTTAGTATACTAAATATAAATTATCGTTGTATTGAATACAAAATAAAAAATATATATTATATAAAAACGAAAAATAAAAAGGATAATTTTATAAACGAGATTTCTTTTTTTCTTTCCAGCATATAATTATGAAGTATTATATCAAAATTTTACATTTCTCTATTTATAAATCTATTTGTTAGTTATCGAACGATAAAAATGTCATACAAATTATTATTATCGTAGAGAAAAAGAAGACCACGAGATGCGATTTGGTTCTGCTTTTATTTTTTATATGTGTTGCATGCTACTCGATATTATTTTAGTTGATCACGTAGGCCGTTTTTTTAAACCAAATTACTGAATATAAATGTTATTCTATATTATTAGCACTAGTCATATTGATATTCTGATAAAAGAAAAGAGAACACGAACATATATTTCTTTTTTTATATTCGTTTGTTTTTTGATTATAATCATAGAAAGAACAGATGAAAAATAAATATCATACAGAAGCGTCTTTTTTTTAATCACTTAAGACAAATATCATGCGTTTTTTTCTTTCTTCTTTTTTATTGAAACTCTCGATATATTCAAACATCGAACATAAATGAAATTCGATGTTTTGTACTCTTCGATTAGTCACCGTATATTTATTTATGCTTACATTCTTCTGTTTGTGATGGTGTATTTCCTTCTCTCTCTCCATTAACGATGTGACTGCACGTAAGCATATAGTGACGACGACAACGACAACGAACATCAACGAAGAAAAAGAAAGAAAAAAAAAAAGAGAAAAAAAAAGTAAAACGATGCATCGAGAGGAGTAGCCATTTTATTGTTTCAGACTTTCATCAAATCCATGAGCGATTGAAAGAGCATCCACATACATTTATAAATCATACATTAAAAACAGTCAGGTAATAAATACATTCATCACAAGAAAATCTACTATCGTCATAAAATTAAAAAAAAAATGTATTTTTACTTTTAAATTCGAACTTTTCAATCTTCTTATCTTTTTCATTGTATAACAGGTCCGATTACACTTTAAGAATAATTTATTTCTATTTTATACATATAATGATGTATATGATACTTCGTATATACATGTATTCCTTTTCTTTGTCTAAAATAGAGTATATTATATATTGGTATGATCAACCTTGCTTAATATCTTTTGTTTCTTTTGTTTATTACACCGATACATCAAAAACACACTATATTTTTTTTTTCATTGTTTTGATAAGGTCAAATAGAAGTCAGTCTTTATGTATGAAACTTTGTAAATATTCTCTAGTTAACTATATTAATTTCAATCTTAAATATAAAAAAGTATTAGAGATAAGAATAACCAAACATCGATACTAGTAGGCTTCTATGTGTTTTTTTTTTCTCATGATTTATAGTAGATTAATTATTGATTGGATATATAGTTCTAAAAAAAAAAAACGAGGCGAAAAAAGAACTGAAAGCAATAACATCAATATATTTAAATGCGTAAGAGGTTTTTTAGTATACATTATACTCTTGATTTTTTTTATGGCATAATTAAAAATAAAATTGTCTCGTTTGAAAAAGAAGAAAGAAAAAAAAAATTTTTTTTTCCTACTATTATTATTATTATTTTCTTTTTCCTATTCAGTGAAAATTTTCTTACAATGGCTGATGTCAATACTCAGTCATTGTATACAAGTGCATCAACAATGGTATGTATCTATGTTAAATATGCCTTCTTAGTTTAATGCTTTTTATAACATTATTTATTCGTGGTTTTATTTAATTGAATAAAAATTTAAAATAAAAACATTTCTTTTGATTCGGTAGCTTACCAAAATCGTAGGAACTTTTGTTACACAAATACAAAATCAGTTGAATGAGGATTCATTGGATACAAATGCGGAATCATTACCATCATTAGACTCAAATGTTGAACAGGAATTTCGTCAAATTCAGTTACCTCAAACTAAAATAGGTTTAGGATCAACAGACGATGAATTAATTGGTATGGTGAAAAAATATTTGGAAATTGTTGGTCTTGTCTTTTTCGTTTGGTTATTTGGTAAGTAAGAAACATAATTTTTATATTTTCTTCTTTTTTCTTTTACTATGATATACAGAAAAAAATTTGCTTATAAATATCTTTAAATAGATTTTCTATATATTTATTTATTGTTTTGAAAGATCTTTTGCTTAAATTATTTTTAGAATATAAATTGAAATTTGATAGTTTACAAGAAAAATTCATTTTTGCATGTTTTGTTTTTTCTGGTTTTTCAAGAACAATAGAGAATTTTGATATTTGCTCTCAGTTTTCAGGGTTAGGTTATATAATATTATATTTTAGGTAACTTGATATGATTAGACAGACTCTTGATATCAATTAAAGAAGATTATTGCTCACAATGAACTAATTTGATTTATGCAAGTGTTCGACTATTTCTAAACTTAAACAAAAAAAAAATTTGTTTACAATCATTCTACATTAAACTGCAATTATCATGAGTGTCACTCTTTTATTGTTAAAAAGAAACCTACAATTCATAAAGGACGGGGTCGATAACTGTTGATGTTAGTTCCCTCGAGACATTTGACTTCTTCGATATCAAACTATCATACCAGGTGTCCGAAAGTGAGCCCTAGTAGGGTTAGTTATATAACAATTACAATTTCGATGAAAAATAATATGATATTTTGAATCATATATCCCAATCGGAATGGACTTACATGTATTTCGAATATTTTCATAAGCTTTTTAATTTCGTCGAAAAATTTTCTCATGACCCTCCTCAGGGTTGAGTGAAAAAATGAATTTCATGAAAATTTTGTTTTTCTTATTTATTCATCTGTTATTTGAAGTTTGACTACTATTCTATAACCTTATAACTTGATTTCCACTCTCAAAATAAATTTTTTGATGAAATTCATTTTTTACTCAACCCTAGGAGACCAGGGGAGCAAGGTGAATTTTTCGACGGAATAAAAAATTTTATGAAAATATTTGAAATACACGTGAGTCCACTCAACTCAAGATGTTGATTTAGAATATCATATTATTTTACACATAAATCTTAATTTTCTTATCGAAATCTACTCAATACCAGTGAAACATAAAAGCACAAAAATGTTGTTTCGAGAATAGTGTTCTTGGGATTTCTATTAGTAGTCAATGTTTTTATATCGTTCTGAAGCGTTTAAAAACCGCTGTCAAATCATATTACAATAATCTGATCAATCATGAAATGGGTAGATAAAAAGAGTTGATTATCATCAATAATCGAGTTCAACGTAAATGTGACAGCTATTGACTAATTCTATCAAGGTTCACTTTCGGATACTTTATATGATAGTTTGACATAGAAGAAGTCAAATGTTTCGAATGGACTAATACAGATAATAAATACTTTTCAAAATCCCATTATAGAATCTTTCATAGATTATCATCGTTAAAAATAGATTCCAAGAGAAGTTGAAAATCATTTTAAAAAATATATATATAAAACTAAACTCGTTTGTTCTTTGTTTTTTTTAGGATATTTTCACTGTAGTGTATCATGGATTTTATTTGCTGCATTTATATATTTATTTCGACAACGTCAACGTAATCAATTTAAATTACGTCGTAAAATGTTAAATGAAATAAATAAAAATGAAGAACAATATATTAAAGCACGTTTAGATGAATTACCATCATGGGTAAATAAAATTTTCCCAAACAAAAAAACAAAACAAACAAACATATTCATTTCTTTTATAGGTATTTTTTCCTGATATTGAACGAGCAGAATGGTTGAATCGAATAATAAAACAAGCATGGCCATATGCAAATAAATATCTTGATCAAGCTGTTTTTCGTGATTCACTTGTTCCATTAATTCATGCAACATCATCAATTTTAGCAGATTTTTCATTTCAAAAACTTGATCTTGGAGAAATCGTATGTATTTTTTTCTTAAAAGTTGATTTCTTTTTTTGAATTAAACTTTTACTTTTAGCCACCTAGAATTGGAGGTATTAAAGTTTATACAGATAATGTTCGTGATCAAATTATGATGGATATTGAAGTTTTGTATGTTATTTTATAAATGATTGTTTTAATTTGTGAAACAATAATTCATTGTTGTTGTTGTTTTTTTGTTAGTTATGCCGGTGATGCATGTATTAAAGCAAAATTAAAAGGAATTGTATGTGGAATTAAAGATATACAATTTGTTGGTGATATGCGAATTATTTTAAGTCCTTTAATTAATACAATTCCATTAGTTGGTGCAGTATCATATTTTTTTCTTAAAAAACCTGTAAGTACAAAAAAACAAAAAAGGATTTATTTTTGTGAAAAATAAAAGTCGACTTTTAGAGTATTGATTTTAAATTAACTGATGCTGGAACATTAGTTGATATACCTGGTCTTAAGTATGTCAAAATTAAAAGATTAAAATATTAAATGTGAATTTATTTATTTATTTATTTTAATAGTGATTTAATGATTACTCAAATAAATGATATTGTAGCATCAATGATGGTTTTACCTAATAGACAAGTTTTTCCACTTGTTAATGATATACAAATAGCACATTTAAGATGGTCTAATCCTCAGGTTATATTATTGGCATGTAAATAGTAAAATTAATTGTTGTTTTTTTTTTAGGGTGTTGTACGAGTATTTGTTTTAAGAGCACAAAATTTAATTAAAGCAGATATTACATTTCTTGGAAAAGGAAAAAGTGATCCATTTGTTAGAGTTAAAGGTATAAGAGAAGTTTTTCTTTTTGTATATTTTTAAAAATGATAAATTTTTTATTATATCTATAGTACCAGGTAGTGTTGAATATAAAACAAAAACAATTAATAACACAACAGATCCCGAATGGAATGAAGTATGTTTGATTTTTTCTTTTGTTTTATTTATTTATTTATTTATTTATTTTTTGTTATTTGAAAAATAAGGTATTTGAATTTCCTGTTGAACAATATGAAAGTGATGCTATTGATTTTGAAGTATATGATGAAGATCCTGGTAAAGATGATTTTATTGGAAGGTAAATTATGTTTAAAATAAATTTTTAGAATTTTTAATCTTTTATCATAAATTTAAATCATAGGATAGATAAATCGAATAAAAATTTTATTAAAGAAGCATATCTCTTTTTAATTATAAATAGTAAAAGACAAATATCTGTTAATGGTTTGTCCTAAATCATTCCATGACTGGTGATATAAACATAGTACCTTATGAATACGTGCCGAATAACATAGTCACTGTAGCATGGCAATATAAAAGAAAGAAGAACTTGACCGTAAACTTAAAACTAGTTAAAAGTGATATTGACTTTTAGACTTATAAAGTTGTAAAGCGCTGAAAGACGTTTCATTGTTTGCTTCAGGGGTGCAACACCCCTCTGATTTTGAAACTTGTCTATGTAGCGCACCTTCTTCTTTTAAAATTTGACTACGCCGCGATCTCCACTTTTGACATTTGCTTATGTTGCGCTCGTTTACCTTCAATGATGAGTTACACTCCTAGTTTGCTCTATCATTTTATGCAATTCATACAGAATTCTATTTGTAAGTTATAAGAGCAGAAAAACTTGTGTTTTGATATTTCAGAAATCCTATTCTTGAAAAATCCTTGTTAGAGTTTACATTGTAGAAAAAACTTAAAATCATATTATCTTATGTTTTAATGCTTTGTAATAGAAACAATTGATCATATTCCAAACTTTCATCTTTGATTCTTATAAAACATGGTAATGGGCATGTTTCTAAGTTGTTGCTGTTGTAAGTCTACTATCTTCTAATACATTTTCATGCATAGAAATGATTTCACCATGACTAGTTCCACCTTTCTTTTACAAATACAAGAAAGAATACCTATTTTAAAAGACAAACAAGTTTATCTTGAGCACGTAGCTAATATTGATGGAGGTGTCGCGATTGTTTTTTTTCTAAGATAATGTACGAAAAAATTTCAGTTCCGCTGGAAAAAAAAGCGAAAAGTTTTCTTGATTCGGAAAAATTTTAATTCTTTTGTTTTGTCATATCTTAGAGCTCAATTTCGTCTTAATGCATTGGTTGATAATGATCCTGTTGATACTGTATGTTATCTATATTTAAATTATAAAATCTACTATCAATTATTTATTTTCTAGTGGTTAACATTACAAGATGTGAAAAAAGGTTCATTAAATGTTAGATTACAATATTTTTCATTAACAAAACAAAAATCTGCTCTTGAAATTGTATGTTAAATAATAATAAAAATAAATATTTTTGTTTGTCTATTGAAAATTTTGTATTTTAAAATGTTTAGATGGAAAGAAAAAATAATTCAATGATAAAACGAGAAAAATTATCAAAAGCTTTACTTGTTTGTTTTATTGATCGATGTACTAATCTTCCTGTAAGAAAAATAATTATTATTTTATTTTATTTTATTTTTCGTTTACAATCTTTAAATATTTAGCGATCAAAAAAAAATCGTCGAGAACCAAATCCATTTTGTCGAATTAAAGTTGAAGCAACTGAAATGAAAACTCGAACATTTGAAAGTAAAACAGATCCAGAATTTGAATATGTATCACAAATTTTATGTGCTAATCCACTTCATGAAAAATTAAAAATTGATGTATGTGATGCACGAAATAATAATGAAATAATTGCATATTTTGAAATGCCAATTAAACAAATCTTTGATACTGACACAATGACTATTGATACGCAATCATATCCACTTAGAAGTTTATCTGAACCATTAGATAGAACAACAATTATTCTTCGTTTATCACTTTTTGTAAGTAAAAGATGGGGGCAGGGAGTGTATAAGAATGCATTTCGATCAATCTAATTAAGTTTTATATAGAATGAAAGGTCATGAGTTCCTAATCAGTTTGATTAGATTATAGCTTTGAATAATGTCGATCTTCATGACATACTATATGAGTAATCAGTTATTGATACTAGTCAGCAATAAGTGTCATTCAAAAATATATTCTGATAGATATTTATTTCGACTATATATTTATAATAGAACTATTGATTTAAAATAATGTTTTGAATTTACTAGACCATATAGAATTTTTTCATTGCTTAAATTTTGAATTTAAAATATTCATTTGTTGTTTAATTATTGTGTTAATGAAACTTCTTTCATACTTAATTTTTTAAATACTACAAAACATACTACATTGTATGTTCTTAAAAAAAAACGTGGACCACATAACAAAACCTTTAGTTCATTATTCTTGAAGCTCAATTTTTAACATTTTGCATTTATATTTTACGGTTTTATGTTTCAAAATTTTTCTATGACTTTTTTTTCTGATCAAATTTTCACCTTCGGGACTCCATCAATGATATGTGAGAAAATGAATTTAGTTAAAAGTGGTGAAAACTCAGTTCGAAACTTGCGAAGTATTATTTGAAGACAAAAAGTCAGGTGACAAACAATAAAATAGTTGATTTGATTAAATTTATTTTTCCACATATTCTTGAAGGCGGATCGTGGAGGTGAAAATTTGATCAGAACAAAAAAATCATAGAAAAAGTTAAAAATTGAACCTTAAGAATAATAAATTAAAAGTTTTGTTATGTGGTTCACTTTTTTAGAACATAAAAAGTAGTGTGTTTTGTAGTATTTGAAAAATTAAATATGAAAGAAGTTTCATTAACACAATAATTAAACAACAAATGAATATTTTAAATTCAAAATTTAAGCAATGAAAAAATTCTATATGGTCTAGTAAATTCAAAACATTATTTTAAATCAATAGTTCTATTATAAATATGTAGCCGAAATAAATATCTATCAGAATATCTTTGAATGACTATTATTACTGACTAGTATCGATAACTAATTACTCATATAACATGTCATGAATATAGACATTATTCAAAGCTATAATCGAATCAAATTGATTAGAAACTTGTGATCTTTCATTCTCTATATAACTCAATTAGATTGAATCTTGACAATCAACAGGGATCGAAATGCGTACTTACACACATCGTCCTTTGATAAAAGAAAAGTTCATTGATTTTTGTTTTATTATTTTCTCAAAAAAGATTTTATCTCCGGGGCGTTCAAGTGCAAGTCATTTAAATTCAGTAGTACGAACACCATCATCTTGTAGTACACAATCATTTGATATGTCATCAACATCAGGAACAAATATAATAACAGATGGTAAACGTAAAGTTACGAACGAAATGTCACTTCGAACATCATTAGAAGGAGAGAATTCATCGAAATCAATTACATCTGGTGTTCAAACACATGTAAATATTGGAGAATATCATTAGTATGATATTCAATTTAATTTATTTCAATATTATTTAGTATAGATCAGGAGAGAACAAAGAAAGTCATTTCAAGATTGAATCTAATAGATTGAAGTTTTATTGTATTCAAAAATTTGAATAGGAATGTTTAAATGAAAAAACAATTCTTCCAATAGAGTGTCTTCTCAATTTCTTAGTTTTAAAAAGATTTAACAATTGATATTTTTTGTTTTTGATTTATTTCGTATAGAGTTTTTTATGAACTATTCTCTTCAAAAGAAATTTAATGTATTTAGCGCGACTATCAAAGAGTAACATATATTGTAGAAATTCTTTGATCTTTATAATTATATATATAAGTAAGTTGTAAGAAGCATTTCAGATCGTATAAATACTACAAAATTATGTTAAAGTATTTGAAATCGAACATTTATTGAAAAATCTTCATAGTTGAATAATACTTTCATACTCTATCTTTTATTAGAAAAATACTGTGTTTTTTTTTTGTAGTTAATTCATAGTATTTCATCAGTTGAAGGATATAATAGAAGAGTTTGAATAAGTTGTTTGAAAGTTCAATAAATTATACTAAATGAAGTTTTCATTGTTATAGAGTTTTAAAATTTTCCTCAAGTTATCAAATAATCATGTGTATATTATTTTGTAATCATGATCATTTCCATAACTACAAAGTTATATTTCATTTTCGAATATTTATTCTTTCATTGGAATACATAATTAAAACACCGTTAATATCTGTATGGAGTAAAGTTCTACGGGATAGTTGCAAATCTTGAAAAATCCTGTTTGTCTCGTCCCGCGAAGCATTCAGAATCGGAACATTTTGAAAGTAAAACACGACAGAGCAAACGAGATTCGAAAACTTGAAAAAATTTTATTCCACAAGACTCTAGTATGGAATTCATATCACTTATATAGATTCTGTTTAAATTCAAAGACCTATATAACGGTTAATAGGATTTTTTAAAATTTTAAACCTAAAATCTAACTTTCCATATTACTAATTTCGCAAATATCCAAACCTCTGAAGATAATATTACATAATCTATGACATTCATTGATTTATCATCTTTACGCAACTATGAATGAAGTAAAGCTTAATAATTAATTTCTTTTTATGATAAACAGTTGACACCAAATGTTCATCGGTCCTTATTGGAAAATCGTATAACACCTGACAGAAAAAGTATTGTCATATCTGATGATCCTGATTTAAAGTAAGAAAATTTTTTTTATTTTCAATTTATAAATTATTCTTCAATGAAAAAATAAAAACACAGATCAGCACAGTATGGTAAAATAAAACTTGGTATTCGTTATGCTGTTCCTCGTACATCTTTATCCGTAACTATATATGCATGCCAGTAAGTTCTTTATAAAAAATTTAATTTGACAAAAACAAATTTTTTTTTCAAGAGGACTTATCCAAGTTCATCAACAGAATTTACCTGATCCATATGTACGTCTTTATTTACTACCAGATTTTAAAAATGATAAAAAGAAAACAAAATCTGTTCATGATACATTCAGTCCAAAATTTGAAGATTTGTAAGAAATAATTAAATGAAATTAATAAAATATAAATTATTATTTAGATTTGAATGGCCAGCATCATTAGTTGATGTACGTCGACAACGTCTTTATTTAAGTGTTAAAAATAATTCACCATTCTTTGCACACGAGCAAACATATATGGGTGATGTAAGTAAAAAAAGACAAACAAAGATTTTTTTTTTTTATTAAATTGTTTTTTTCAAGCTTCAAATTGATTTATCAAATTTGGATCCAGAAAAAACAAGCATAGCTTGGTATGCATTACAAGAACCAAATACAAGTGGTGGTGGAATTATGAAAATTAAATATGATACATTTGAATTAAATGAATAAAAGACAGAATTGAAATGAAAAAAAATATACATATATATATATATATTTCATTGTTTTTTACAAAAATTTTATATAATTCTATTCGTATTTTCGCATTTTTTATTTTAATCTAAAACATTCTTCTGTAATAACAATATGTGTGAATTATAGTCTAGATTTATGAACGAATATGAAATCGAAGAAAATTTTTGTTGATCTATTGATAAGAAAAAAAGCAAAATAAAATCAATCATATATATTGTGATTTCGTTTAATTTGAAAAAATTTTATTATTTCATATATTGAAAAATATCTAGTAGATGTTAGAATTATCAAAATTTTCTAATCTTCGATTGTCCGAGACATTTGACATTAGGGAGGGAAGAGGAATGCATTATTGTTTTTCAAATAGGATTCAAGAATAATTGTCGATTTCTCTGAGGAAAAAAATAAAAATGTTCCATGATTGCGAGGTTTTATAATCTGCCGATCAGGTCGTCACGATTTTTAATTGTGTCAAAATGGGTATTTTATTCGCATCTTGACGAATTTCTATAAGATGGGCATTTTTTTTCCAAAGATTCATTTTTTAATTCTATATAAGAATTGATAATTCTGCTTATATAAGGAAATGTTTCTATGATTCCAATGATATTTTTTGAATATGGCTTAATACAATTACAAGACAGTTCACGACATCTATGATATCTATCCTGGTGTGGAAGTAGACTACAACTGTCAGCAGGCCACTTTTTTCGGTCTAGCTCGATCGGAAGGAGTCTACAGGACAAATCGGGACGATTGATATTTGTGTTTCTTTTTCAATTCACTAAGTTTTATAGCTTTATTTTAATGTAGCGTTCTGTAGTTTCAATTATAGATTTAATTTATTTTCATGAAGACAGTATAATAACAAATTCTTAGACAAAATAGTAAATTAAAAACAAAAAAATAAATTATCAATAATGTTTTTGATACAAGAAACACTAGATTCATCGAAATATTTCTGAATATATATCAGCATTATTTTACATAATCGGAAAAGTGTAATTATAATAGAAAAACAACATATAAGCAGACATACAACGAAGAGATAAACGGATGTGACTGTATATGTGAAGAGAAGACCCACGTCTATACCCTCACAAAATCATGAGCTTTTAGTGCTATCGTATGTTTCAAGTTATATTAGGGAAAATAATATTACATCGTACACAGATTAAAATTTCAAAGTTCGACCTGGCCTGGTGATCTGCTGCGCAGTAGCCCAAGCTGGCAGCTCTGCTGTATATAAGCCTTACACACATACACTCTAAATAACATCTTTATAAATAGAGTTGTAAGACAATAATATAGAAATTAATCTTATATCAAACATCGTTATGCATTGTAAAGTATGTGAACATAAAACTACTGCTATGAATATTGATATTATATCCTGTATCCTCATGCAAAGCAGTTTTTTCAACGACATAGACAAAAACGTTTTGTTTTTATTATTAAATATTTTAGACAACACATTAAAATGTCATTTTTTGTTGTTGATAGCTTGTATAAAATTAATGAAAACCATACGTATATATTATCGATAAACTGCTTGTTTGTAAATACATATATATAGAAAACTTAACGTTTTTTTCAAGAAAGTACTTAAAATTGATCATATTTAGCAGAAAAACATTGTTTATTATTAAATATTTAATAATGAAATCTTATCTCAAATATTACACATATTTATAATATACTCTTTAAAGGACATCAACAAAAAAAAAGACATCTTTCATTACCATATTTATGATGAACAAAAATCTATAAAAAATACATTTAAAAATGTTTAATTATGTATAAAACAACTGCAAATTATTTTACATTTATTATTACATTTTTCGTATGTAATCTCCGATTATGAACTATTAGAACTATTAAATCCCTTATATCATAATTTATTCACATAAGCAGCTTATTCATTATCTCTATAAGATGAATATTACTGAATTCATATTGTAGTTTCATAAGAACTATGTATCAAATAATGAATATGATATATATAACAAAATTATCATGAAAAATAAAAGACTTCATCAAAAAGTTGATACTATTTTATTTCGATTTTATTCTAATCAAATTTGTTCTTGATCATATTTGCATTTAGTAATGTTACACCTATGTTTATTATTCATATCTCAATTTATATCAAAGTTGATGAATGATGAAATAATGTTATTAAAAATATAAATTCAAATTCAAAATACTTTTGCTAATATTCTATAATATCATATCATGTTGGTTAAACAAAATGATTTATATAAAAATATATTTGATACATTACTGATTTTTTCGGAAAACATATTCCTATTGATAACTTTTTTTTGTATGTTTTTTTTTAATTATAATTTGCTGTAGTTTTTATCGTGAAATAAATTCTTTTATTGCAATTTAAATTATACATTCGGATATGTAAAGCTTCGATCCAGTTCATTATTCTTTTTTCTTCATTATACCCATGTAAATTTCTATGTGCATAATTTTCAATGATTCTACTCATTAAAAACAATAGTACCAAATAAGTTTTGAAATATGCTATTGAAATAAATCAAAAGTTGTTGTAAATAATATGAAAAAAAGTTTTCAATTATTTTCTTTTAAATTTATAAAAGATACTTAGAACTCAATAAATACGTAGAATCTTAGAAACTCGTTTGAAAGAGCATTTAAAATAGGAACAGTAAGTAACATTTGATATGAAATTGCTAGAAATTTTATAGCAGATAGTCGACTCATTTCTCTGGTATAATTAAATCAGAATATTCTGTTATAGAAGTAATTTCATATGTAATTAAAACATAACAAGTCAAAGATAGGATATTTCCGTTTCCTAGAATATGCATAGTTGGATTATAATAAATTTAATCAGATTTTTTATGTTGAATCTTTGATGGTCTATTAATTTAATTTAGGAATTTGTAGTGCTAGTATACTGTTCACCGACGTCACCAACACTGAGATCACAGAAACACTGACTAGGTTACCACCAGTGTTCACCGACTAGAAGTATGCGACGCCAAGTATTTTTCAGTCTTGATTCCGGTCATAATCCAAACTTTTAGTGGTCCCAGTCTCGTAGACAGCGACTGGTCCCGCACATCTCTATCACTGACATTGACTTGCACTGTAATATTGATCTCACAGAGACATCGGTGTTCACTGATGTACCAGACACAGCTGAACTGTATGAGTGTATCAGGGTTTCAGTTTTGGTAAAGACGCTGTCAATATTTTCATTGACACTGTATATCTCTGATTTAATTTAAGCTTATCGAATAAATGAATTTCAATTCGAATACATAAGATATGAGGTAAATTGAAAATGATTTCATTTTCTCTTGAAATGTTTTCTTTAACCCTTAACCCCCATAATGATTCCAGAAGACTCACTAATAAAACAATTATTGAAACAGAGCATTGTCCTCTTTAGTAGATCAATAATATAAACAGATCGATCAAGTGCATTTTCCTGTGTGCACGATAATTTGGCAACTCCAGTTACCATTAGGGAGTAGCAAAATGAAAACTTTTTTTAAATTTCTTGTGAGTAGCTTGTTGATGTCGCAAAAATACAATATATTGTTGTAATTCAACAATACAAATAAAGAAAAAACCAACATATACAAAGGTTTTCCATTTTTTTTCTCTATCATACATGTGCTCCTGAACCTGAAACCACTTTCTGTATATATAAAATCCTTTTTTCTTGAAGTAATTAAATTATCAAGTAAAGGATATAATTATTGATTCATTCTTCTTCAACTTCGAATATGATAAGATTTAAAAGAATTGGGGTATGGATGCGGGTGTGATTTTGGTCTCTTCTTGTTCGATACCGACACTCACGAGGGAAGGTCTCCAAGTGTTCAAGCCGTTTAGAGCCCATCTTTTGGCTATAAGTAGATCTCAATGAGATATGAAAGACCTGTAAAGGATTCATTCCCTCATGCCTTTATTCCTAAGATATTGAGTTTTCAAGATATTGTATGAAGAAACGAGAATAGAATGATCGATGACTTTTTTGTGAGAAAAGTGGAACATCAATGGCTGAAGCTTTTTTCCAATATTATGCGCTCTTTGTCGGATCTGTTTTAATTTGAGAGCTGAATATAATCCTATCTATAACGATTCTATTCATTATTCATGAGTCCAAATAGTACACAAAATTTTCATTTTGTTTTTAATATCATTTTAAAGCACAATGATTCTTAATGGATGGACGAGGATGATTCATTATTGACACTGTTGCTTTTCTTTTTCTTTCTCGGCACACCACCTCGTTGCTGTAATGAATGTTATGTGCTCACATTCTTTGTTCGATAGTTGACTGATGAAGTAGAGGACGAAAATGCCGAAGATGAAGAATCACTTGATCTCGAATATTGTGGTGAAGAAGATGAGGATAGGATATTGCTTAGCAAATTTTCACTTGACTAAATGATTCTGGCGATCAATTTCTACGATGAAATTAACCCGAAAACTGGTCAACGAAAACGACGGTTGTCGACAGTGAAACATAACTTCTACCGCATACCACATCAAAACTACATCGCTCGTTTTCGTCGATACCTGGCGAGACACGATACGAAGAAACAGAAAATTGACAAAATCGATGATTATGTATTTGATATGTTCGAACGGACTCGTGGCAATACTTTACCCGCCCATGATATTGACCTTCGTCGTGGGCGTCGAAGAAAGCTGTGAATGAATCTTTATATGGTTTCACTGCTTCACACCATTGGCTACTTTCGTTCAAGCATAAGCATAATATTATATCGCGCAAGGTGACGAAAGTAAGAAGATTCATGATCAGTCCTCAGAAATATATGAAAAATACCCTTCTTTCTGACAATCAGACAAAATGGAAGAAAGACCATTTAGCGAGTTACACACACCTATGTTTGACGCGAAGCTTTAATTTCTTGCATAATATTTTGCGATGAAAGTTACTAAAAATATCTATTTTTCGTAGATTCTGACGAAACGTGAAACACAAAATCAAGAGACAATTATAGCTTCAGCCGATCATTTTGTGGCTGAGGTTCGCAAACATTCGTCGAATTATGAAGCGAGCGAGGTCCTGAACACCGATCAAAGTGGAATCGAATTCGAAATGCGCTCTACTCGAACGTTGAGGTACCAGGGTGAGAAAATAACTGTTGCCGTTGTCCGCTCTACAAACACCAATACTCACAGTTATACTGTGCAGCCTACCATCACGCTCGATGGCCATCTTCTCTCACCGCTCTATCTCTGTCTGAAGGAGACCAAGGGACGTATGAGTGAGAACATTCGATCGCATTTATTCAAGGCTTCAAATGTAATCGTCACCTGCAGCAGCTCCGGAAAACTTACGACGTCCTTAGTTTAGTATTGGCGTGATCATGTTCTTCTTCCATCGCTTGGGCAGCGAACAAAGTTTCTACTCATCTAGGATTGTTGGGGAGGACAAACGTATGGAAAAGGACTGTACGATCACATCTCGGGATGCACAAGACTTGAGATACCGACAAAAACCCCTAGTCTAATTCAACCTTTGGATGTGTTTTTTAATCGACAAATGAAAGTGATTCCTCATCGTATGATCTTGTGATGCTCGATGAACTTGATATCAATATGAGCGAGCGAAATAATATCATCCATCTCACGTCTCTGAATCACAATCAATTGTCATCCGAGATTTTTCATCGGGTGTGGCTGGGCGTGGGGTGCGAGTGCGGGTGTGCAGGTGGGTGGGGTGTGGGTGCAGACCTTCTTTTTACCCACACACACAGCCACAGTCACACCCACCCACACCCAATAGCATTTAAAAATAAACCAACAGGATACATAAATATGGCATCACCTAATACTGTATTACATATACCCGACATATACGTGATAAAAATAAATATTGCCTGAAATCTTCTTTTTCTTTTTATCATATAGTTTTTAATTCTCATATTCCGTGGTGTTAATACCAATAGACCAGGCAAGTTTTGTGCATCTTTCAATATTTCACGTTGAACTGTCATAATGATCATAAGAATTATTTGTACAATAAATGCCAATACCTGGCATATTTTTGGTAAGTAATCGACATATTTGAGAACTAAATCGTAATGATCCTTAAAAAGAAAAAATTAATTATTTTTTTTTTGACACCAATTATATAAGAAAATGGATTTCAAATAAAGAAAATCAAGGTTAAAAAAAAACAACATAAACAACGGTTTCTACTTATGATGGTGTTACAATATGGATATGGAGATTAGAATATAACAGATAGATCATTATATACTATTTATTTTCGTCGATTTCTGACGAGAAAAATATTATTTTAGTCAGAAACACGTTATATATAGACAGAACGCTCGATTTTATACATAACAGCCGTTGATGTTTCACTTTTCTCACAAAAAAGTCATCGATCGTTCTATTCTCGTTTCTTCATACAATATCTTGAAAACTCAATATCTTAGGAATGAAGGCATGAGGGAATGAATCCTTTTTAGGTCTTTCATATCTCTTTGAGATCTACTTATAGCTAAAAGATGGGCTCTAAATGGCTTGAACACTTGGAGACCTTCCCTGGTCAGACCCATCTATATCCACATCAATCATTTATATAACAATAGATGATGCTCGTATTTATAAATAACAGCAATCTGTTTACTTATCGATGTGTAAATATTAACAAGTTTTACGTTTAGATGAAAATTAAAAATTTTTTTTTTCCATATTGTTACCCCTTAATTGCAACTGCAGTTGCCATTTTATGTCATACAATCTTTTGTTCCATTAATTCGTGTGAAAATTTTTAAACACCTTTTATTCAATAGCAGCAACTTTTGCTAATATTTATCGCTCACCACATCATCAAGAAAAGTATTTCTCGTAGGTAAAAAAAAAACAATTTAAACAGAAGAGGTCTTTTTTTAGTAATCTGATAATCATCTCATTTGTAAGTCGTATATCTTAGAGACAAAATAAGGATACAAAATTTTTTTTTTAATAATCAGTAGCTTAAGGAATTCTCTACACATGGTGTATAAAGACTTTTTTTGTTATTACGCGTTCTGCATTTTCTGCAACAATAGTTATTAAAAGAGATTTGGATTGTTATTCCAATATTCATTTGTTTTCTTCTCTAGAGAAAAGAAAATATTGTTAAATAAAATATTTCTTCAATAATGATAGTACTGAATTTAATGAAACCTTTGGTCATTCTCTATTAACAAAACAAAAATCAAAAGAAAAAGAAAGACTAACACTCAAAATCATAGTCATAGATCAACTTAAAATAAATATTTAATATTTACTTACTAAAATAAAATGAAATCAAATTAAACAAAATCGAATTTCATTGAATTAACAAATGCGAAACGTTAAAAAACAATTTTCAAAACCTAAATATCTATTTTTAATGATTCATTTATTAATCTCTATGTAATAAAAAATTCCAAAATTTTAAATTCTTTATATTTTAAATTCAACAGACATGTTCTTTTAAATAATACGCTGAAATTTTCTACAAAGATAATGAAAAATTTAAAATCATCTGTAGAAATAAAGTTTCCAAATATTATCAACCTAAATACTTGTCATATATTTTAATATTTTATAACTGAAATGACAATTAAACGATCTATATGAAAAATAATAAATTAGTTACTTTAGACAAAGATAAAAAAAAAACAATGTTCTTTAGCAAAATCATGAACTAACTTCAACAAGAATTCAGCCTTTATTAATGTACATTACAGTATATAGGATAAACAAATTTTTCAAATAGAAAATACATGTATATTATTAAAGAATGATCATGTTCATAATCCATCAAAGATCTTTCAAATGTCATTGTCGATATTCTCAGTATGCATGAAAAACATTGACTTGTTCATCTTCACATACTTCTTTTTGCGATGGAATTAATGAAACTCTTGTATATGAAAAAAAAATGTACTGAACAAAGTCAGATGAATTAAAGTCTGGAATGTTTCACATAAAGAAAACAAAATTATTTATTTAACTTAGATGAAAAACATCGTGTACATTATTTTTCCAAATATTCAAACGAAAAAAAAGACAAATAAAATGATCAATATGAAAAATGTAAGATTAAATTGATTGTTTGATAATTATAAAAAAGAAACAAAAATCATTCAAGAACAATAGGTCATTGTAAACGAATTATTGAGATCAGTCATCTCATTGACATTGAAAATATTTTGTTGTCAAAATGATGAAAGTACAAAAAAAAATATATGTATATAACTATGACAAAATAAATCGTTTTCTTCTTCTTCTTTTTTTTTCTTCTACTTTATTTTGTTCACTTTGTAAATATTTTTTAAGTGAAGAAAAGTATGTCTCAATAGACAAAGGCAATTTATATTCATTGCTTTCTCTCTCTCTCTCTCTCTCGTTTTTTCTTTTTTATTCTTTTGAGTTTTCTTTTTCATTTATGTTTTAAGAGAGAGAGAGAAAAAAAAAGAGGTAGACATCGAATTTACAAAGTCATATAATACAAAAAAGTAAAATATATACACATTTTCCTACTTTTTAAGTGACAAAAAGAAATCTAAATGAATATAAATACAGGATTTTTTCCTCCTTATGGTTATCGTCGTAAACATACAACAGGAGCTTATAATTTATCATTAAATAATCAACAACATCATCATGCATCAGTAGTACAAAGTGCACGTTCATCAATTGAAAGTACTAATGGTAATAATGAATCATTTTTACCATCAATATCAACTATTAATGGTAATAATGAGGGTCATAAACCATATCGTCGAAATGATTTTGCTAATAATCATTTATTTATTGCTAAACGTAAATTAGCTCGAGTTTTTCTTGGAGAACCATCAAGAAATTTACAAGCAACAAGTGATCTTATTCATTTATTTGATCAAGAAAAACCAAAACGAAAAAATCGAAATGTAAATCAATCTCAACGACAGGTAAATTTCTTTTTTATTAATTTAATAAGATTAATTTTTATTTAGGAAGATAAAAATTCATCAACTGAACAAGATATTCATTTATCTGTTGTTGATCTTGTTATGAAACCTCCATATCCAGCTGCACAAGCTCGTGATCCATTATCAGCAATAGTACGTAATCGTCGTTCTCAAGCAATTAATTATTCTGCTAAGCTTCCTCGTTCATCAACTGATACAATTAATTCATCAGCTAAACAAAATTTTCTATCGACAACATTTCATTCAAATACAGATAATAATGAACTTGATGAACTAATCGATAATGATAATGTATCGGATACTATAAGCACAACAATCAATCCATTTGATTCAACATTATTATGCGTTAAATCGATTATTCCTTCAGCTGGACCACAACATACAAATCATCATTTGTTACAACATCGTTGATTTCCTTTTTCTTTTCTTTTTTTTTTTTTATAACAAAAATAATACAATTGTTTGTTGTTTGAAAACAATAGCTTAATTTTTTTTTCTTATATTATGAAAAGACACTAGATCATTTGTATATTATTGTCTGATGTTTTTTTTGCAAGGTTTTATTTATTTGATGAAAGATTATATATCTGACAATCGATCGTATTGATCATTTAAATTTTAACATTTTTCTTATTGAGCGCTAAAAACTAAAATCAAATTGGTTAATTATTGAATGAAAACGAAAAAAAGAGCTGAAATACGAGATATACAATCAAAAGAAGAATGGGATATAATGTTAAACAAAGAAGGCTTAAAATAAGTCTTTTTTTCTATTTATATTTATTTTATATCAAAGAAAAGAAAATATTTTCAATTAATTAATTTCTTTTGTTTTTTTGTACAGTAATCGATGTTTATCAAGATTGGGCTGGTTCAACAATTATATTAGAAGATATTTTTCTTAAACTTAAACGTAATTTAATACAAACAGAATATTTAACATTCTATTCAGCAAATTGTGAAAATATTGAATCATTGAAACGTTATCGTGGTTATTGTGAACCATTATTACTTTTTTTTGGAGTATTGTATTTTTTTTTTGCAAGAGTTAATATCTATATGAATAAAATCTTTTAGAGTAATATTTTAGTACATATACAATATCATATGAATGCACCACAAATAGAAAAATCTATTGAAGAACAACTTAATAAAGAATTACAAGTAATTAAAGAAAATCGTAAACGAGAACCTGTAAGTTAAATGAATATTTTCGTTCATATATATTATTAATGTTTATTATAGATTGATGATTTATTTTTAACGAAATATTCAGAAAATAATGGTATTCAACAAATGAATGGAATTAATAATAAAGAATCATTTTCAATAGAACCTATATGTAAAAACAAAAATTTTTTTTTACTTGATTTTGAACATGAATCTTTATTGATCTTTTTTTTTTTATGTTTAGTATATAAAAGTGAATCACTAAGCTTACGAAGTTTATTAATGAAAACAGCAGAAAAAATTGATCAAGATTATTGGCTTAGTCAAGGTGTTTCTTTTTTTTGCTCTAAAAATTTTATTCTAATTTATATTTATATATTTAGAACCATATAAATTAGATGTTGCACTATTTGTTATTAAACCTGATCTTGTTGCTAATGGAAAAAAAGATGAAATTTTAGATCATGTAAAAATAATCAAAACAAAAAAGAAAAAAAAATAGAAAATTTAATCTTAAATATTGAATATGTTTTTAGTTACGTAATAAAGGTTTTATTATTCATACATATGTTGATAAATTATTAAATGATGAAGATATGATCAAAATTTTTAAACCAGTATATTTATTTATAATTATTTTTAATATTATTTTATTTTTCATATAGGATTTAAATATTCTTAATGAATTCATACGATTTATGTATAGTGGTCCAAGTACTTATGCAGTAGTATCAAAAGGTTATACAGGACGATCAACATCCGATGATCTTCATTATATAATTGGTTTAAATGATCCAGATTTAGCGAAAGAAAATAATCCTGAATCTTTAACTGCAATTTATGGAACGGATATTATTTTAAATGGATTCTATTCAAGTCATACAAACAATGAAGCTCTAAAGTTTATATTTTGAATATTATTTATGAGAGAAATCCTTCAACTGTTCAAATCGCTTTTAAGTCGAGATTTTTGTACATTATGTAGATTAAAATCAGGTATGAATATACTATGAAAAGAGTTCTTGTCCTTAGCTTATTGTTATGGAAATATTAGATTTTTTTATGATATTTATTAAATGAATGCTATAGTAATAGAAAAATTGATTTTTGAATTTCGATTTGAAACTTTACATAGAGATAGACCTTTATGAGAATAGATTTTTTATGTATATCGCTGTTCCTATCCTACGATAAAACTGTGGTAATCACGTGTCTTTCATATAAATCAGCAGATTTGGTATTCTTATTGCAGGATAGGAGCAAATCAAAAATCGGAAACTTCTTTCGTTGAGTACGCAAAGTTTCAAATCAAAATTCGAAAACCAGTTTTTCTGTTGCCACAGCATTCAGTTAAAAATACTGTAGAAGTTCAGTATCTCCGTAGTCATAAACTAAAGCCACGAACTGTTTTCAGAGTATTCATAACTCATTTAGATCTACATAATGCACATAGTCTTGACTCAAAAGCCATTGAACAGTTAGAGAACTCCCTTCATTAGAAATGATTTATATATATATATATTTGTAATCTGTATAGGGAAATTCAAATTGTTTTTCCTGAATATCATCAACCTTTAATTAAAGGAAAATCTGTTGATGAATATGTTCATAAAACAGCAACATTGTGTCTTCTTGGACCTGCACATGTACGATCGAAGAAAGGTATATGGAAAAAATGTTCATTTAATGAAATTGAATCAAGCAAGACAAAGAAAGACTAAGTATTTATTTTCAATGTCAGAGACTGGATGCAAATACTTTCGTCCGATAAGCCAAATACTTTTCCGTTCTTTCATAAATATGTAACCATAGGACTCCTTTGACACGTCTTATTAGCAACTACGACACAGTAGAATTTATTTTTCGATACATCTTTCTGTTCGATAGAAAAAGGGAAGTACTTAAAATTTGGTCTAAAATTTTTATGTATTTTTAACTTCTTTCTTCATAAATAGATCTGAATAAAAAAAAACAAATTTTACCATTTTTTAGGCACTCAAGTGACACATTGAATGAGTGCTATATTAGAATGAAAAATATTTGGTGACAATCAGAAAAAAGTGCTTACATTCAGTCTCTGTCAGAAACGAAAGCTTAACAAATTTGCAATTATTCTTAAAAGTCCGGTTTTTCTTTTCCATATTATAAAGTTAATAGGCAAGATATCTGGATCAAAATAAAAAGACAAAAATATATTTTCGAAATAGTTTTTTGAATCATACCGGAGACTAATGTCTTTCACTGTATTATACAATTATAGATTTGCAATCTGAAATCCAGAGGCAATGCTACAAATATATGTTTTTCTAAACTAGTTTGAAAGGCAAACGATTAGTATTTGTAAAAGAAATAAGAAACAAAGACTTATATATATATGAATTAAGTTCAAAACCTATACATCAATTTCTAAATCCCAAAAAGCAAAACTGCAGATCAATGAATACAGTTACTAATAGAAATGTAATTCTATATTATTTTTATAACTCAGGAGCTATTATTCAAGCAATCGTACAACATGGATTTGAAGTACGTTATGAAAAAACGTATACATTTCGACCGGATGAGGTTGAATCATTATATATTAAACATCGTAATGATGATTTTTTCAAAGCATTAGTTGAAGCTTATACAGAGTAAGTATATATTTGATAATTAATAAATTTCTGTAAGTACTATGTATTTGAATAGTGGTTCTTGTTTGCTACTTTATCTAGCTAAAGAAAATTGTGTAGCAGATTTTTGTGAACTTCTTGGTCCATTTTCACGTAAAGAATTTAGTAAAATACCTGGAACGTATGTTGATTTAACTTCTTTTAAAAATAAAAAGTTATTTGATATTTCATTTAATAGACTTCGACACGATTTTGACGAAATAACAATACCTGTGGTAAACAAAAGAATTTTTTTTTTTATTTAATAATTAATATTATACTTATGAAATAATCAAAATTCAGACAACAATTCATGGTTCTGAAAATATTATTGATGCACGAAAAGAACTTGAACAATTTTTTCCCTATCAACAAACACTTACTATTATTAAACCAGGTTTAACTTCAAATCAAAAAAGTATTTTAATTCAATAAAATTATATAAATATAAATTCATAAATTTAGATGATATTCTTAAACGATTAAATTTAAATGGTTTTACAATAATGATTAAAGAAACAAGACATTTAACAAAAGATATTCTTACTCAATTCTATGCTCGACATCAAGGTTTACCTTGGTTTAATGATTTTATTCAATTTATGAGCAGGTAGATAGAAATATCAATATTTTTTGTTGTTTTTAATAATCATCTATTTTATAGTGATGTTTGTGAAGTTATAATTCTTGCACGAGAAGATGCTGGTAAGAACGAATGACGAACTTGACTAAGTTTTCGAATAATCATATTTTATTTATTCCTATTTGAAAATCAATTACAAAAATGAATACCATTAATCAATAATAATTAAAATTTACATTTATAGTTCAAGCTTTACGTGAAATAATGGGTCCTGTTGATCCTGTACGTGCAAAGACCGATGCACCAGAATCGTAAATTCTTTTTATTTAAAATCTAAATTATAATTTTTTAATTAATTAAAGAATTCGAGCAATTTATGGTTTGGATATAATGCGTAATGGTTTACATGCATCATCAAATAATAAACATGCACGTGAAGAAATTCGATTACTTTTTCCTGATTATGAATTTATTAAAAGTAAACCAATACCATTTCATTCGAATGTTTTATCAAGTTTGTTTTCATTATTTCTTTTTTTTATTAACTATTCTATGTTCATTTAGATGATTCGATTATTTTGAATGATTTATTAATTCATAATGAAAATGATTTATATCATCTTGAATCACATGGTAAACAAAAAAATTATAAAAGAAAATTAAGTTAAAATTTCACTTTTTTTTTTTTTCATGAAGAAATCATGTATGAATTAGCTGTACATACTCGTACAAATGATAATGAAAATGAAGAATCAGCTGTTTTTCTTACATTAATTGGTAAAAAAAATGAAACAAAAAAATTTCTTCTTCAATATGCTGATAATACTATTCATCCTTTACAATCGAATCAAATTGATATATTTCATTTTATTGATCAAGATATTGGTGTTGTAAGTGAATAAATTTAATCAAATGAAAAGAATTTTATTTACTTTTTTTTTTTTATAAAAGCCAAAAATGGTAAAATTTTCACATGATGGACGAGGTTTTCCAGATAATTGGTCTTTAACAAATATCGAAGTTACAATTCCATATCGAAATAAGATATTTAAGTAAAATAAATTTCCATTCATTTAATATTAAACTAAATATATTAATCTAGATTTGATATCAATGAATTAATCGATGAAGAAAAAGCTAGAATTGGTTATCCAGTAACTGATATTAAAGGTATATTGTCGGTTTTTATTATTCCTAGGAGTATTTCGAGCAGTGGATGATCCACAATCTTGAAAAAAAACTCATCTCTCCCCTCACGAAATCCAGTCAATTTTAGTAAAAATCTTCTAATCAACTTCCTAAATCATCGACTCTTCCTCTTAATTCACGCATTCTCAAGACATCCCTGATTATTTCTAAAGATTTTCTTACATTTGTAGATATCGAGACTACGACTAATGGTAATTGTGCTATTATTATACAAACTGGCAGTGCTAAATATGCAAGTACATCAGCTGATTGCAGGTATGATTTTGTAATTATTTTTGTTTTATTAATATTTTTAACAAAAGAAAAAATTTTCTATAACACAAAAATAAGCAAAAGAAAGATAAAAAAAATTTTTCACTACATTTATAATGAAATGAACAGAGTCGATGATCTGTTTAGGGTAATCCAAAAGCAGTAGTGAAGGTATCTTATTTCCATATCGAAAGCTTGAAGAAACTTTCTCTTTATCAGCGGTGGTAGTAAAGATAATGCTCGATTTTTTCTGTGATATTTTATCAATATCATAATAATAAAGTTTTGATAAGAGCTACTTGTTATTATATATGACGATAGTATTAGTCTTCGATGTGTATTAAGGAGTTGTAAATCCACATTTTCGTAGGTTAGAACTCGAGTTTTTTCCACCAAAACCTAGCACCTTCTGTGTGCATAAACAAGTAAAGAATCAAGATTTTAACTATTTATTGTCTACTCTCAGTTGTTTCTTGTTTTTCTTTTTCCCGATCACTCGATCCTTGATAAATATTACTGCTTATAAAGAGTACTTCCATCACTACTGTTCAATTGCACTAAGTGTGCTGTCTTGTACTTGAACATTTATTTTCGAAATCGTATTAAAATTTGTTTGTAGTATTCTTTTATCGGGTTCACAAGGTGTTTATGCATTTCAACTTCGTAAATCATTAACAAATCGAATACCATTTCAAAATCGATATCGTGATATATTTCTTGTTCAAGTTGATGAACAACTTGATGATATTGAATATATTGTACTTGAACATAATAATGAAAATTCTGCACCTGCTTGGTTTGTTGATTTTGTTATTATTAAACTTTTATCAAATAAACAAGAATATTTGTATGTATTCGATTTTAAAAAACGAGAAAAATATATTTTTTTTTAAATATTCTTTAAGTTTTTCTGTTCATCGATGGCTTTCAATAGATTATTTTGATGGAAAAACTAAAATAACACTTTCATCAGATATACAAAAAATATCATCGAATGAAAGTTCGATTATTATTTTATGTTTTTTTTTTTGATAATATTAAATTTACTATTTATTTTATGAATAGATCTATTAGAAAATCGATCGAATGGTATGTAAAAAATATTAATATGAATCTCTTATTGTGTAGTTATTCGATATGAAATTTATATTGTAACCGGTTCAATGTATGACGCAGCAACATGTTCACCTGTATGGATAACAATCAATGGAACAAGAGGTTCAATTATTAATAAATATCTTGAAATAGCTGAAAATGAATCATTTCCATTTGAATCTGATAATCATGATTTATTTATTTTATATGATATTGATATTGGTGAAGTATATTGAAATAATATTTTGAATTATATTAAATAGAAAAAAAGAAATTTCTTTTGTTTTTCTTAGATTGATAAATTGATCTTAGGTCATGAAAATCTTACTGCTGAACAAGGGTGGTTTGTTCAATCCATATCAATTCATATACCATCTAAACAATATCAGAGTGAAATGTAGAAATTTCATTCTCTTTTTTTTTTGTTTCAATCAAATATTTATGTTATTGATTTAGATATAAGATTAATAAATGGTTAAATTCAAAACGAATAGATGGTGTACCATTAGTTGAAATTCAAATACGAAAGCCTATCAAATGTAAGATGATCATAATAATAAAAAGAAATAATTTGAATGATTAAATCTTTTATTTTTAAAGATATTTCAGATTGATTAAGACAATGAAATTTGAGATTAATCATTAGAAAAAAAAGAAATTACATTACATAATTAAACTAATTTATCAGACGAAACTCGATCATTTGTAAAATAGTCTAAAGAAGAAGGATTCAATTTTTTCTATACAAATAGTTTGCATCTCAACTCGCTAATAGGTTGAAAATTTTTCAAAAGACTCAAAATTCATAGGACAGATTGAGCTTCCATCAATGATTACATAACGAAAAAAAGAATTCTCATATATATTACCATAAGATAGAAATGTAACTTATTAAATATTTAGAATAAGAACATTTCATACAATCAGAATTATGAAAAGTTGATTGTACACAACTCTAATCATACACAAGCCAGGCCTCGCAATGAGCCGTCCAGTCCGACACAGAGAGATTTTTCTTTCGAACCGCCTGATCCAAACTTTTTATGCCTTGCAACTGATAAGAATCAGGAATCTTTGTTATCTAAATGTTTTGCAAGTTTTATTTAGCAGAATATTGATTTGGTTCAATGACATGTCTCATCCAGACATAAGACCGAGTACACACTATCAACTGTATTAGGTTGTATGGATGTTACTGCATTGAAACAGTGTTAACTGTGTAACTAAAAATAACAACATTGAAATCTCTATTGTTCCTCTCTCTCTCTCTCTCAATATCTTCATATTCCAGAAGCATGTTGAATGATATGTCTTTGTTTATTAAAAAAAATAAAATAAAATAATTTTTCATCATCAATATATCGAATAAATCATTTTTAAAGTCTTCATATTTTACAATCTATTTCTATAATAGTAAATCGAAACATAAAGAATCAACATACAGCTATATCACAACCGATATCTAATACAATAATAGCCTCAACTCATGAATATGGTAAAAGATTGAAATTCAAATTTTTATTACTTATTGTATTAAATGCATCTTTTTTTTTCTTCTTGTTCTTAATAGAATCATCCTATACAATATATATTTTGACTGAAGATTTTCAATCTGATATGAATAAACCAAATATTTTTATTAATTTAATAAATGAGACAATATCAACAAATTATATGCGATTGAATAGTCAATTAGCAATTCGTGAAAATTTAGAAAAGAATGTTTTAGGAAAATTTCAAGCATTTGGAACAAGAATTGAAAATGTATGATGTTTTGAAAAATTGAGCATATGAATTTTATTTTAACAAGTGAACCAAAATGTTTCCGATAAATGAAAAACTATGAGTTATGATCAACATTTTGTGTACTTTACAAATGTAGACTTAGAAATTTCGTCTCTGCTTTTGTTCGAGAGCAGTGAGAAAAATTTTTCAATGACTCAAAACATTATTTTGAACGAAACGTATGAGCTAAAGTTTCTGGTACAAATGTTCAATCATTTTCTCCTGTTTGAAAGTGTCTCAGACAAACTACAAAGTATGGACGAGGATCGGAAATTCTATGTTCTCTTTGAATATGAGATTAGAAATAGTATATATTTTTATTCGAGAAAAGTCAGAGAATTTTTAAAAATCTTTAAGAATCAAATTGAATGGTGAACTGGTAGACATTTGTTAACCTCTATAAGTTTCTTTTCGAAAGTGCTAAAAATTATCTGTGCCGGTCGCTTTGTCAAAGCAAACACTTCTATACAAAATGCTATATTGAACTGAGCTGTAGCTTTTATCCAAATGAAATGATAGACACTTTATCAAGAACTTCTTTCTTTCCAAAACGGTTTTCACCCCAAAAGTCTATTTTTCAAATACGAGAATTAAGAAAAAATGAAAATTGAAGTGCCCAGTCAAAAGATAAAAAAACTCGAATAGTTTCTAAGTTCAATACTTAGAAACAGAACGAAATTCTAATCCTAATCTATAGCTTTTGATTCATTGGAAACACTTTCAAAGAAACCAAAAAAAAGCAAAAATTTTTCTTAGGAAACTTTTAGCTCACTCTTATTTGATTCTTTTCTAGATCAATACAATTCGTCTTCTTATTCGTATGTCGAAAAAAGAAAACAAATTCAATAAGAAAAATAATCTATTTTTTAATTCAAGGTTCACCTGATCAAATAACACGTTGGTTACCTCGTTTTATTCTTATTATAATTGATGATACACAACAAATATTTCAGTAGGAAAAATTTAATAAATCAAAATTCTTTTTCTATATAAAAAGTATTTGTTAAGATTTAAAAATTCAAAATGGTTTTCTTGTTCGAACAGAGATAATATTGAAACAATTATTATTCAATTAGATTCAATTCGAACAAAATTATCAAATGAAAATTTTAAAAATCCTCTTCAAACATCATTCGACGATCTTCAAAATATCAATACAAAAGTAACAAATATGAATATCCAACAAATTGAAAATCAATTGGAAGAAAGCAAAAAATTTTATACGAATGAAACAGGAAAAATTGTTATTGATAAACGCGATTTAGAAGAATATAATAAATAAATAAAAGATTTCTCCTATAAATTGAGAAACTCTATTTTAATTTACAATTGACTTATTTGTTGATATTAATCGTGATCTTTTGCAATGCTCTATCCAATATGGGAGCAGTGTTCCTTCGAAGATCGAGCTGACCCTTCTCGAAGAGAAAATCTGTATAAAACATTGACCTTTTGAATCTCTATAAGGAATTGTCCATTAGAAAAAATTGAACAAAACAATCGATATAAATATTTAATGAAATTCTCTATTCATCATAAATAACTTCTTTGATTAGTTACAAATAACAGAGAAAGAAATTCTATTTGTCATATCCAATCAATAGATTATTTTATTTTATTTTGTGTATATCTCTAAATCTAGATGAACTAGAATGATCTGGTTTTCGTCAAATTACAGGTCATAGTCTTGAGTAGACTAATAAAAAAATGTCAGGTCAATTGATTATTCTGGTTAACTTCTATTTATAATATAATTATTGCAAGCTGTTTTTTTTTTCATTCTTCCAAAATTAGCTAACAACATATTTTTGCAATCTGATGCATGCCTATTGTAAGTTGACATTTTTTTTATAATACATAATTCAATAGAATAAATTGTGATCCAGGTCAGAAGTACTTTTTATGGAAGTTTTCCTATATAATGTTTAGTTAATTTTAGTGCTTAATATACCAATAGAAAGAATACTACAAAAATGGCATAAGATATTCTATTTGAATAAATATTTCATATTGAAAAATTATGTTGGTCGTCTAATTTGTAGAAAATCTTTTTTCGTACAACATTCTCATGTATGAAATTAAAACCAATTATACTACTTAAGTTATATATATATATATATACTTGTTACGTTATAAATAGTAACCGTAGTATCAGTAAAAGATTAGATATATATCTCATCAGACAAAGATATATGAAATAAAACTTAACATGGCGTGTTATTCTAAATTTTATCCAATGCCTACATCCAGGTCAATGATTTCAGTATCCAAATCCGTGAACTTCCGGCAAAAAAATCGTAGAAACTTGGAAGCAAAAATCCAATAATCGTATCTCATTGTCGGCTCTATCCAGTTACAGTCGGTGTCGGGCGTAACTGGATAAATTCGACCATAGAATCCAATCATCAGATTCCTGCTTCCAAGGGCCTACCATTTTTTGGCCGTATCTCATTTATTCGTGCATAGACGCCATGTGCAAAAATTAGCTATCCTTTTGATAAAATCTGCACTTAGGCTATTAGTGGAATTACAGTAAGCTTTTTACTTCTGCTATTTATAAGGTAATAAGGATATTTTAACTTAAATTTTCCAATATGAAATATCTATTCAAATAGAATATATCATACAGTTTTTAGTATTCGCTCTATTGATACATTGAATAATAAAACTGACTGACTATTATATGTACAAAAGATGGTTTCTGCTGAAAATGTCATGTTCAGGTCAAAAAAACATTGTTTCTTTAACCCTCAATTGAAGGAAAGCTACCATAAAAAATTACGTTTTACCTAAAAGACAATTTATTGTATTGAATTATGCATTATAAAGAAAATGTCACTTTACAATAGGCATGCAATAGTTTGTCAATATAAGACGAAAAACGCCATTTCATGATTGTATCGTTAATATTAACTAAATACATCAATGGAATAAACGTGAAAATTTTTTTACTAATATACTAGAAATTATAGGCTGTAAACTAACAAAAAATCAAATCATTCTAGTTCATCTGAAACATCTTCATTGTAATTACAGTGCCCTCATTCACAAGCAGCGCTATGTATCTAAATCACACCAATCAGTATGAAGATGTGACTAAAAGTAAAGATGATGTGCTATTGCCCGAAGATGACTTCACCATCTGTTCTAACAAACACCTATTATTAATATTAATCGCGTGACAATACTAGCGCCATCTATGAAAATAAATTCATTTTTTCATTTTCTTTTTTAATTTTTCTTTTCTTTTTTTTTCAAAAAAATCTTTCTCGATATTTTTCTAACATATTTTTTCTAATAAATCTTTCCATATTGAAATTTTTTATTTAAACAAAGATAAAAATGCATGTGTAGAGAATAAATCACCATTAATGGCTTCGGCCATTGTATTCTATTCTATTTTGTGTGCTTATGTGTTGGCTGCCTCCATCATCATCATGATCAAATGTGTGTTGTTTTTTTTTTATTTTTCTTTTTTTAATATTTTTCATTATAATCTTAACTCATTATTATCTTCATAATTTTATTTTTATCTTTAATAGTTCGTCAAATGTGAATCTTGTATTATTATTTCAATAAAAAAAGAAAAACGAAAAAACGAAAAACAAACTTGTCTCATTTGAGCATTTTATTGACAAATCTCGTTTCAAAATATCTATAATCAAATTTTTTTATTTACAATGTTTCTTCCACCTATTGGTCAACCACCATTATCATCATCATTACATGGAAATGAAACAATGAATGGTACAACTATTATTAATACAAGTACAAGTTCATCAAGCTCATCAACAACAAATGCAATTGGTCTTCCACCACCACCTCATATGACATCAATGCCATCAACACCACCTGGTACAGGTATAATGACAATGCTTAATCCTCCACTTGATTTATCACCACCACCACGACCAGATTTTGGTCGTGAAGGCCGTTCAATTAAATTACGCGCAAATCATTTTTCAATACGTATACCACCTATACTTATACAACATTATGATCTTAATATACAACCAGATAAATGTCCTAAACGTGTTAATCGTGAAATAATTGATACAATGGTTAATAAATTTCAAAATATATTTAATACTCAACATCCAGCATTTGATGGTAAAAGAAATTTATATACAAAAGATCCATTACCATTTGGTCGTGAACGTATTGAACTTGAAGTAACATTACCTGGACCTGGTGAAGGACGTGATCGTTGTTTTAAAGTACAAATTAAATGGGTTGCACAAGTTAGTCTAGTTAGTTTACAAGAAGCTTTACAAGGACAAGGTCCACCTGTACCAAATGAAGCTGTTTCAGCACTTGATGTTATTATGCGACATTTACCAAGTATGAAGTAAGTAATTAAATAATAAATTTAAATTTTTTATGTAAAATATGTTTATTTAATACTTTTTAAGAATTTATAGGTAGTAAGTTTTTTTTTTTTGAGCTTTTTATATTGACTTTATTTATTTTATTACAAAATGAAAAAAATTCATTGATATTGTTTTTTTTTTACTCGTTTAGATATACACCAGTTGGTCGTTCATTTTTTTCACCACCTGATGTTCAATATAATCCGTTGGGGGGTGGTCGTGAAGTATGGTTTGGTTTTCATCAATCTGTCCGACCATCATATTGGCGAATGTCATTAAATATTGATGGTTAATATTGTTTAATTGTAATAATTTAGAATTATATATTTATTTCTTTTTGTTTTTTAGTTAGTGCTACAGCTTTTTATAAATCACAACCTGTTATTGATTTTATGTGTGAAGTACTTGATATACGAGATATTCAAGAACAACGACGTCCATTAAATGATGCACAACGAGTTAAATTTACGAAAGAAATTAAAGGTTTGAACAAAAAAAAAATAAATAAATATTTTTCGTTAAAAATGAAAACTTTATAGTCCAATATAGATGTCACCACCGAGGTAAAAAGAATTTTCATACTGTTATCCTTAAACCTATTTGCACGAGCATAGTGAAATTAAGGCTATTTCCATGTCTGGAGAACGGATCATTGAAAATTATTAGGCATGCATAGAATTAATGTTTCCGGATGCTGTCTTCTATGAGATACTGGGATCATAATGGTTTCAATTTTCGCTCTGGTATTTCTCCGAGATGTTATGTTCGATCAAGCTGAAAATTTTATTACGGGTACTAAACACTGTTTTGATGTGCGTATTTCATTTTATTTTTTGTTCTTCGAATAAAAAAAAAAAGCTAAAGATCAGCAGAACAATAATTTTAAAAAAAATAACCTTTTTTTCTTTCATAAAAAAGTTGATTGATAATGAGATATCCTTAAATAAAGCGTTCAGGAACATCCTATACGTATTTTATATAGGATACAGCTAAATATATAGCATTTTTTAAGCACATGTTTGAATCTGCTAAGTTTATTAATCATAAATAAATGAAAAACTTCATATTAATTTTTAGGTCTTAAAATTGAAATAACACATTGTGGTAATATGAAACGTAAATATCGTGTTTGTAATGTAACACGAAAACCTGCGCAATATCAAACGTAAGTTAATAATGAACTAATAAAAGAAAAAAAAAATGATTTTTTTTTTGTTTAATGTAAAATTCAGATTTCCTCTTCAACTTGAAAGTGGTCAAACAGTTGAATGTACTGTTGCTAAATATTTCTATGAAAAACATCGTATGAAATTACAATATCCACATTTACCATGTTTACAAGTTGGTCAAGAACAAAAACATACTTATTTACCACTTGAAGTATAAATTTTCTAACAAAATAATTTTTCTTTTCTTAAAACAAAAAATAAGAATTCTTATAGGTTTGTAATATTGTTCCCGGACAACGATGTATTAAAAAATTAACTGATATGCAAACATCAACAATGATTAAGGTATGCATTTAATTAAATTCTTATTTTGTTTTTTGTCTAAATAAGACATTTTACTATGTCAAATATACACATACATTTGTAGTCGAGTGAGGTAGAGTGATATATTTTTTTTTTCTCATCGATAAGCATGTTTCTTTTCTTTTGAATGAACTTCTAAATAAATATATCTAATATGAGATCGTTCCTATCTGTATGTTATTATAGAGTCAACAAGATTCACGTCAGGTAAAAAAAAAACTTTACACAACAATATACACGTGTGCACTATTATTTGTGTCTTTATTTGTGCGCGCGAACAGACTTTTTTGCCGAAGTAATAAAAACATTTAAGCACATGCGCAAATATAACCGCTGTTTGTTTGGGATGAATATATAAAAACGAAACATTTTACTTAGCTAAGTCTTTTTTTTTTACTGATATAAATATATATTTTGTTAATGACAATAACATAGATAGGAACGAATGTTGATAATGAAAATCTTAAGAAACATTCGGATAATTTTTAACCAGCAAGTAGCACGTCTCTTTTATCTTCTTTGTTATGCAAATTTTTATTTTTTCTTATTAATTTATTTCATTTTTTTTTTCTATAAATTTTTATTTTTTTGTTATTAATCAATGTTTTTTTTTGTTTTTGATTATATTTTAGGCTACAGCACGTTCAGCACCTGATCGAGAAAAAGAAATTAATAATTTAGTAAGTTTTTGTTTTTTTTATTTAGATTTATAGATATTGGAATAGTATTAAAATAAAAATGTCTATCACAATCACGTTTTTTTTTTATTGTAAACATGAAATCTCGAAAGAGAATAAATCTCACACAAATGAACATTTTTGTATAGGAGAGAGAAATTCGAAATTTAAACACAACGACAAAGTCTTATAATTAGATTGAATTTAGTGGTTCGTCAAAATTGACATTCTATAATTTCTTGATATTCTCTCGAGTATGACATATGTCAGACGATTGATTGTATCATAATCAATAAAAAAAACTGAGTTTAATTCATCGTTAGTCAATATGTGCACGTGTCAACTAGTGCAAACACTCTATTTAAGACTGATGACAAATTGTCATATTTAGACTCGTAAAATATGAGCGTGCTCAACTTTTCTGACAACATCTTATTTTATTAATATTCTCAAACAGTTCAAGCGATGCAATATAATTGTTTGTAATCGGTATTGAATAGTTGTTTAGACGGTATGAGATAGGTTTATGTATTTGATGATTATCATACACTCTATACATTTCTTAAAACGACTAGAGTCTATCGGATTCACGACCTCTATCGAATAGTCACGTGAATGATAGTGCTGAAATTTTCTTTTTTTTTTTGTATCAAAATCATTATGTAAAAATCTAATAATTGTTTAGGTACGCAAAGCTGAATTTAATAATGATGTATATGTAACTCATTTTGGTATTAATATTTTAACTAATATGACAGAAGTCATGGGTCGTGTATTAACAGCACCTAAAATTCAATACGGTGGTCGTGTAAGTATCTTTATTTTCTCATTTCGTTTTAAATAAATTGGTTTTTTTTTTCTTTAGACAAAAGTTGTTGTTACACCCAATCAAGGTGTATGGGATATGCGTGGTAAACAATTTCATACAGGTATTGAAATTCGTACATGGGCAATAGCATGTTTTGCACCACAACGTAATTGTAATGAAGCATCACTTCGAACATTTACACAACAATTACAACGTATATCAAATGATGCTGGTATGCCAATTGTTGGTCAACCATGTTTTTGCAAATATGCAACTGGTATTGAACAAGTTGAACCAATGTTTAAATTTCTTAAAACAACATATAATGGTTTACAATTAATTGTTGTTGTTTTACCTGGTAAAACACCTGTTTATGCTGAAGTTAAACGTGTTGGTGATACATTAATTGGTTTAGCAACACAATGTGTACAAGCTAAAAATGTTAATAAAACAACACCACAAACATTATCAAATTTATGTTTAAAAATAAATGTTAAATTAGGTGGTGTTAATAATATACTTGTACCAAGTGTAAGACCAATAAGTGTTTTTCGTGAACCAGTTATATTTATTGGTGCTGATGTAACACATCCACCAGCAGGTGATCGTTCAAAACCATCTATAGCTGCTGTAAATATTTTTGTTACTATTATTATTATATAAAACAAAATAAAAAAAAATTTTTATTTTTTCAAATAAAATAGGTTGTTGGTTCAATGGATGCACATCCATCACGATATGCAGCTACTGTACGTATACAAATGCATCGCCATGAAGTTATTGCTGAATTATCAACTATGGTTAGAGAATTACTTATACAGTTTTATAAATCAACACGTTTTAAACCAGCACGTATTATTTTATATCGTGATGGTGTTAGTGAAGGACAATTTGCACATGTACTTGCACATGAATTAATGGCTGTACGTGAAGCATGTGTTCGTCTTGAAGCATCTTATCAACCGGGTATTACATTTATTGTAGTACAAAAACGTCATCATACGCGTCTTTTCTGTGCTGATAAAAAAGAGCAGGTAAAGACTGTTTGTTTGATTTTCTTTCATAAAAATATAGTAGCCTTAAAAATCATCTGACAATCTTTGTTTAGGTAGAGAGATCTGTGAATTTCATAGAAGTTTAAAAGTTATAGATGCAATATTTGACAGTGAAGTTGTGAGCATGTGAATCTTGAGCAGTTCTTTGAATTACATTTCTGTGTTATTAATACTTTTCGGAAGCCTACTAACTGATAATTCGGTCATTAACCGACATTATTAAATCATGCAATGGTCTGAACTATGACACTCATAGCTTTCTATCTTATGTTATTGACAAATGAAGGCTACCGAATGACCTTTGAACTGTTTGATATGTATTGTTTATTTTTATACGAGAGAATAGAAATGCTATTTTTTGTTTTTCAATACTTAAATAAAGAAAATAATATAAACTAATCATAGAGAAGATATCAATAGTATTTATATATTTATTGATATTATATCTTGAAATGTATTAATGTGCGTCATTATTTTAAGTTGTTCGATGAGTTTTATTATTATAGAAAAAAAGAAAGGAAATTTTTCATTTTTATTTTCTAAGAAGAGTAAAAGAAAATGAAACATCCATTAATCTATTTATTTTCTCATTTACAAAAAAAAAAAAAAATCATTAAATATAAAATATACATATTTTATTTAGTGTGGTAAAAGTGGTAATATTCCACCTGGTACAACAGTTGATGTTGCAATAACTCATCCAACAGAATATGATTTTTATTTATGTTCACATGCTGGTATACAAGGTACATCTCGACCATCACATTATCATGTTTTATGGGATGATAATCATTTTTCTGCTGATGAACTTCAAGCATTAACATATCAATTATGTCATACATATGTACGATGTACACGTTCTGTATCAATACCAGCACCAGCTTATTATGCTCATCTTGTTGCATTTCGCGCACGATATCATTTAATTGAAAGAGAACCCGAAAGGTAGAATTTATTATCAAAAGAATATCTTCTTTTTTTTTTTTTTTTATAATAAATTGTTTTTTTTTATTTTGATATATTTTAGTAATGAAGGTTCACATCAATCATCGAATGGTGATTCTAATGGTCAACAACAAGTTCAATTGAGTCGTGCAGTAACTGTACATCCTGATTCGGCTCAAGTCATGTATTTTGCTTAATTTAAAACAAAACAATGAATATTCTTTAATTTCTAATATATGCTCATTAATCTATTCTATCTACAATGCTAGATCAATTTTTTTTCTTCTTCTGTTTCTCTCGCTCTCTTGTTTTTATCTCAATAGATCAATTCAATGTGTGTGTCTGTGTGTGCGTATGTGTGTTCTCGTGTAATTGTATCTCTTCTTGTCGCAATCTGCTGCAAAACAAAAACACAAAACCAACATGTTTTATCTTCTTCGTCTCGTCCATAATTGATCTCCTGTACATATACATATATATATATATATATATTTCAATCTTTATATCTCTCTATGGTCTCCTCTTTAATGCGCGCAATCGGGGTGCAATAGAGGTGCTGTTAGCTCTCTCTCTCTCTCTCTGTCTCTTTTTCTCTATCTTTGCTTATTGTTTCTTCTAAAACTACAAAAAAAACAACAACATTTCCTCCTGTTAGTTGTATTTTATTCACAACAGTGCAATGATATATATGCACACACAAACACATATAAAAGATTTATTGATTAAGATAAACAAAACAAAACAAAAAAAAAACTCAGTGTTTTATTTGCACTACTCTTTTTTTTTTCAAATCTCTTTTGACTATTTCTATTTCTTTGTGTCGTGTAACAGTGTACATAGTTACCAACTTTTTTTTTCGCAGTGATGGGACGCGAAAACATTCCCTACAAAAAAACAAAAAGAAAGAAAGAAAGAATTTGTTACTGTGTTTCGTTTCAAAAAAAAAAAAAAAAAGTAGTGCTATTCTTAAAACAGTGTGTGTGCGTATTTTTTGAATTCTATTATCGTCAATTTCCCGTCCTTTGTATTTGGAAAAAAAACAAAGCAAACAAATTAAATTGCAATAACGAATGATTTATAAACAAATAAAGCATTAAGATCATCGCTTTCTCTTTTTTCTTCCTCATCTATGTCTTTAAAAAAAATATTTAATGCAAAAACAATTAAATACTCTTTCGAATTCCTTTTGTGTGTGTGTGTGTGTGTGTGTGCACACATATGTGTGAGTGTTTATGTATGTGTGCAGTTTCTTCTCTTTTTTTTTTCTTATTATTCTTATCATATCTGTCTGTATGTCTGTAGAAATTAAATAATAATCGTTTCTGTTTTTTTTTTCTTTTTACTCACAAAAAAAAAAACAAACAAACTGAAAGTAACATCGATCCACTTTCCGAATGACATAAAAACAATCTTATAAAACATGCATGATATCTTTATTGAAAAAAAAAAATTGTATTCATTTCTTCTGTTTTTCTCTCGTTCGCTTTATTGTGGCAAACTTTAGAAAAATAAGTTAAGGCAAAGCTATGTTTATCTGTGTATGTCTGTGTGTAAAACACAGAAGAGACAAGACATGATTCTCTTTTTGCATTTCGTTTTTCTTTTTCACCACCGTGTGTATGTAACAAAATGAATTAATGTGAATGTGCCTCTGTTTTTTTTTTGCCCTTCTTTTTTTTCGCTCTCTTTCTCTGTTCGTTTCACTATTTCATTCATTATTTCCTTTGTTGTTCTGATAACAAAGCGTACCAATGATATACTTAATTTGACTTATTCAATCATAGTGTACACAATAAAATATTCATAAACGAAAAAAAAAAAGATTATTTCTTTTTTTTCAAAAAAAAAAAAATCAATGATGATATTTCATTTAATTTATGAATAATTAATTAAAAAACAAAAAATTATTATTTATTCTGTTGCTTTTTTTCGTTTTAATAATAGGGGCACGAACAGTCAGTGGGATTCTCCGATTTGTTTTCTTTCTATTATCAGCTAAAAACCTAATCATGTTCGGACCAAATTATCACCCTCATCACCACACAACTAAATTTAAAATATTAGCTCCTGATTGCTGTCATATATGAAATTTTTCAGCACCAGAAAAAACCGATCGGACACGATTTTGGAAACTGAATAATTTCATATAAGACAGTCATCAGGAGCTAATATTTTAAATTTAGTTGGGTGGGGATGAGGGTGATAATTTGGCCCGAATATGATTAAGTTGTTAACTGATAATAGAAAGAACGTAAATCGGGGTATCACGCTGACTATTCACGCCCATATATATACACAAAATTAATCATCGATACAGGTAGACTTATGAAAAGTTATTCAGTGAAAGAAATAATATTTGTATTATGTATGTCATGAAATATTAATAGTGCTGTATAAATCAATCAGTTATAAAGAACATTTGGTTTGGATCTGACTTTTACGGTAGGCAAATCGAGAAAGAATAAATATGAAAATTTTCTTATGATTAAAATTGACAGAAAATTTAAATCAACGATATAGAACAAATGTTAAAAAATAATAAATATTTATGATCTGATTTATTTTAGGTATAAAACAATATGATTTTTGTTTATTTTCTTGCTTATATCTTCAGAGAAAAAGTATTCTATGTCATATCTTCATATATATATATATTGATGTTTTCACATGTTATATTTAAAAGGAAATGTAGAAAGAAAAAAAGGAAGAAAAAAAATGATTTTTCTCTGTTATATTTTAATAATAAATTGTGTGCTATATATAGAGCAGAGCGATACTAGTAATCAAATATTGCCAACAGTAGCATAAACAGTGTAATATGATAGGATGTGATTTATTTCTCTATGTTTATTCATCAATTTTTATGATTAAAGAATTTATTTCGTGATAAATATATTTTTATTATATACTCGTTGTAGTTTATCATTGTATAACGAAGGTAAGATTACTTCGACAAAAATTATTCGTTAAATTATTGAATAATTCACTTACGAAAATAAAAAAAACTACGTTCTTTTTTACTAACTATGAGGTAATATTAGGCGTATTCAATTGAAAAGGTATTGTGAATTGATATTGATTTATGATGAGTATTTAACTTTTCTTATATGAATATTCATTTTTATATGATTAAAATAATAATAAATAGAATATGACATAGAAATAAGAATTTCAATTATTAATATAAAATCATTCAATATATTCTTAGATTTGAAGTCAACTATGAATAATAAATAAGTAAATATGCTATCAAGTAGAATAAAAAATCGAACATATATTATAAATTTAATACGATTAAATACTGTCCATTATTTTGTACTTCAAACATGACTATTTTAAGATAGTAAATGTATTTGTTTTTCTTTCTTTCTCGGAAATTGTCAAGTTGTCAAATATTTGTTATTCCGTATTCTTGTAATTTTCATATGAAGTGAGTCAATGTGCAGGCGTATAGTTTCGGTTGCTTTGTATTCCTATCCATTTGTACTTTTATTACTACCTTTAATTTCAAATATATATATATTAGAGTTAATATGTAATTATTTTTTTATGTCGGATGTTTTTGTATGCATGTGTGCTAAATCATGATTATCTATTCACCAGTAAATATTTCAATCGACATCAAACAACATATTGGATAACAATAGAATGGTCTCTGCTTGTTTTTTTGTTTCTATATTTTCTTTTTATCTTTCCAACATATTATCTGTATTCATGCAAGTTGTTTTTGTCTTCTCAGATAAATAGTGAATTTTACCAATTTTATACCTTACAAGATTTAGTTTCTTTGTCTTTGTATTTTACGAACATTGCAAATCGTTTTTGTACCTTTTCTATTCATATAGTTACAAAGACTACCAATAATTTATTTGGTATTTTCTTACATCATTCGGTGTACATGATTATTAACCACGTGATTTTCTTGTACACGCCCGTTTATCAGTACCAACGAACTTAAATGAAGCATTTATTTTAATGGTCTTAACGTCTTTATATGACCGCATTTTTTTTCTTTCATTCTCTTTCTGATTCGTACTTATTCTTACTTTTTTACGACGTTTGTTATCCCAATCTGGCTCTTTTACGATCTTATCGTTCTTGCACATTTGTCAATTTTTTCCTTCGTTTTTTTTCTGGACTATTCGATGACTGATAAATTTACCTTGATAGTTGCTTACTTAATGGTGAAATAGAATAGTAACATATGATCCCTTGGCTATGTATGATTCTTTTTTTTTCATTAATCAGAGTGATCACGAGCACCGTGAGAAATTTTTTTTTGTGCTCTTAGTACTTTTCTTGTTGTTTTGTCTGATTAAAAAAAAACAAAGTTTCAAAGTACGTCTTTATATATTGACAGTCGCGAAAACAAATTGTTTCTGTTAGAAAGATTTTTATACGCAAAAAAAGAAAAAACAAGGATTTAAATTAGAATGAATATTATCTAAAAAAAATGACATAATCATGAATATATAGAACAGATCGGTACGTCGTTATTATAAGTGACCGTCCTTGTCAAACGTGTTATATAAACCATGGTTCTTCGCCTTTTGCTTTACTTTCTATTTCTTTTCTTTCTTTTTCTTTTCTGTTTCTGTCTGTTGCTTTTCTCACATATTGATGTTAGTCACAGACGCACTGCAACAAGTAAAGAACGTTTAACTTGACCTACATTAATGCACTTTTATCAATGGAAATTTTTTCTTTATCATTTGCGCATTTTATATGTCTAAAGAAGGACTATTAGTGTAAGTCATAATCATACTTATCTTTAGTGACATACATAATCAATGTTTATATTAAAAAAGAACGACAGTGAAATGTATATTTAGTATTATTATGTTTTAGATTACGGTCATATATATATTTTTTTGGTTATATAGATCATTTTCACCATTTTCACTCTTTGTAATGACTACGAGTGACGTAACTTTTCTAACTGATAGCGATGATGAAATCACCATAATGAACAATAGTGAATCATTAAGATCTCGATCAAATACACCAACAAATACATTAAAATCAAAACGAGCACGATTAACATTTCCTTTTGGACCTTGGTAAGAATTTATTAAATAATATTTTTTTTTAACTATATATGATTATTTTTAGTCGTGTATGTTCAGATTCAGCTACTGGAATTCATTATGGCATAGCTACATGTGAAGGATGTAAAGTAAGAATGAAAAAACAATTCTTTTCCTCTTATTATTTCATGATTAATAAGTATATTAGTTATTATAAATATAAAGATTTATAATTAAAAACTTTTCGATGTAAATTCAATATAATCATTTCTCTATTGTTTTTTTTTCTTCTTCTTCTATGAAATCATTTTATTAAATAAGAGAAATTTTATATTCTACATCTTTAATTAAAAGATAATTTGTTTAATATATTCTTATTATCTTATAGAAAAAACATCGTGATCTTTACACTTGAATGATTAACATGTTTTTTTTTTTTTATTAGGGTTTTTTCAAACGAAGTATTCTGCGTAAAGAAAAATATCGATGTTATTTTGATAATTCATGTCTTGTTAATGTAACCAATCGAAATCGTTGTAAAGCATGTCGATTTAAACGATGTATAGACAAGGGCATGTCTGTAGACGGTAAGAATGAAATTAAATACTTGAAATATTTTTGATCAAAAAATAAAAACAAAATTTTTTATTTTATTTATTTCGTACAAATGTAGGTGTAAAAATGGGACGAATACCAAAATTAGTTAAAGAAAGAGCATTACTCGAACAAAAAGAACAACAGATGAGACAAAAAGCAACATCAACAGAAACTAATGAAAGAACTGATGATGTACATGTTAGAGATTCATCATCATGTTCATCATTATCTGATCGTAGTATTGAAAATTACGATCCAAATGCAGTGGAAACAGGTGAGATAATTTTTTATGTTTATTAATTGACAACAAATAATATCTATTTATGTAATAAGATTTATATTTTCCTATAAAACATATGCTTGTGAATGTAAGTCATGCCGGTTTGAGAAAACAATGCACGTGCAAAATAAAACTCAGTACTTATGACCTTCTGTTTTTATAAAAGTATTCAATTAGATATTATTTCAATATTTATAAAATTATGAGACATTTTTTTCTCAACGAAAAAAAAAAATACGAGAGATCATGTTCATCTGACAGGTTTTTTTTATATTTACTAAAATTATCTATGACATATAGACAATTTAAAATCATTAATCTATGTACAATATTCAATAAACAATCTTTGAAATAAATTTTCTTATTACTTAGATATTAAGGATATACAAATATCAGCTATGCAACGAAATTGTTCATCATCTAAAATCTATCCAGATAATATTAACTTATCTCAGACTAATTCTTTATTATATAATGATCCAATAATAAATTGTTCACTAATACAAACAAATCTATCTCAACATGATATTGATACAATATCAAATAATAATCATAACAAAAATTCATCGTTTATATATCAAACAAAATATCCAACATATTTACCCGATGATTTTACATTAGATGAAACTGATGGTCTAATTAGACATTCAACAGGTATTTTATCTAATGAATTATTACAACATGTTAATAATATATCAAATAAACTAATTGAAAAAAAATCAACATTACTTATTCAATTAACGGATAATGAATTAGCATTTATACAGTAAGAAGAAAAAAAAAAATTTTTTTTTGTTTTTTTCATTGTCAAAATATTAATCCTGTTCTTTTTTTTTTATTTTAAATGTTATATTAGATTTCTTCGTTGGTCATCATATGATATTTATGTTCGACATTCAAAACGTATTAAACAATTAGAAACACGAATGAATCAAATGATTCTTAATGGTATTACGGAATATCCAGGTGATAATGCAACAGTTGCACAATTTCTTGCTACTGTTCCAAGTATATTTATTACCATAAAAATAAACAAAGAAAAAGGAAAATTATCTTTTGTTTTTTTAGAAACTGTTGAAGTTATTGTTCGTTCATCAGTTTTTTACATTCAAGAAGTAAGAATACAAATATTTAAACAACAAAAATAAAAAATTTATTTTTTTTTGTATGTGTATTTTTAGCTACCCGGTATGGTTAACATAGGTTTAGGTAATTTACATACAATAATTCTTCATCGAACATTTGATTGGTATATGGTAAATATTTAATTTTATATTAAATAAAATAGTTTTTCTTTTTCTTATTTTAATATTTAAGCTTAAATATGCTTGTTTATTATTAAATGATAATGGTCAAGGTTACCTACTATCACCTGATGGTTTTCAATATACACGTCGTTGGATGGATATATTATATGGAGTTGAAATGACCGATGAAGTATTTAAATTTTGTCAATGTTTTCATAGTCTTAATTTAACTGAAACTGAAATTTGTCTTGTAATACCTTTACAAATGTGTCATACAGGTTAAATTTCATAGTGAATATTGTTAAAATTAATTAAAATTTGTTTGTTTTTTTGTTCTAGATTTAACTATAAAAGATAGTGAAATACAACAAAGGTTACGTGCTTGTTATCTTTATGCACTTCATCAAGAGTTATGTCAAAATCATGGTGCACAAGAAGGACAAATATTATGTGGTAAAATTTTACAGGTTTGTTAGAATGATTTCTTCTTTGTGTGTGTGTGTGTGTGTGTTAAATAAATAAGGAATTTTTTTTTTATTTTTGTTGTTCAGGTACTTGATTTATTGAGTCCTCTTAATGAATTTTATGAAAAAAATGTTGCATCTCGTTTATTAGAAGGTAGATAAAAGATTTATTCTTAGAGTAAAGATAATTTTATTTATTTTTAGCATAAAAACAAAATTCATTATATTCATGTTAATTTTTGATAATCTCAACAGCCTAATTAATTCTCAATATAGAAACATATTCTTTTTTTTTTTTGCTGTTGTTAAATTTTTACTGCATTGTGATTATATCCATTAAAAACTTTTGCATTGTTTTGATGTTGATTGATGAAAAAGAAAACAGTGGTATATGTATATATGCATAAGTATGTTTCGTTTTTTTTTGACGCTTACATCCAATGATGAACATATAATAAAAAGAAAAAAAAATACATAAAAGTATTTTGATTTGATGAAATGATCTTTTCTTTTTATAACTGTATTTTAAACTTTTAAGATTTCAATTTAATTTATTCGAAAGGAAATCTTAGAGTTGGGTACAGTTCTGTAAATATTGATTGATGTTGAATTTATTTATAAAAGAAGAAATGTAGGGGCTTTTTTTTTTGTGTATATTTATTTTTATGAATCAAAAATCGAAAATAAACTAATTTGCAGATATTTGAATTCTTTACATGGCTTTAATATTCAAATAAAAGTCTAGTATGATTGATTCTTAATAGGAAAAAAAGTACATTTCAAATGATCTTCTCAATGTGATATTTTAGAAATGATCACTTAACAATTCTAACGTTTGATAGAGAGAATTTTGAATAATATAACTATAGAAAAATTATGTGCTTAAGATAAAGACAAATACTCCGTTAACGTAAGCAATATACTACACTTGATCATGTCGTTTTCTTTGTTTATGCTATTTATAATCTTTTTCTTGACATAGAAATCAAAGAAGAAAAGAATGTACTTTGTACTTTGTTTCCTTTTGTACAGAAAGACTTTTTTGGTCATTTTCCCAGTGTGAAACAGTGCATTATACATATTATCAAAATAGTACATAGATATTTGTCATCAAGGTATATGGAATAAGAAAAAAAAAAGACATAATGACTCATATTATTTTCACCTTGAGTTAGTATTAACATTCTATTAAACATTGCTACTCATAAACGTAGTTTTTAATATGTTATTGATTTCATCAAGAAGAATAACATCATGTTTCAGTATAAGTTTTAAATCTCATTGAAACATATGCATAATAGACGAGAATATATTTTTATGCTTCAAAAGGTAATGTGTACTTTGCACTTGTTTCTTAGTGGCATGATGAGAAAAGTATATGCTTGAGTGTTAGGACATATGGAAGATGATGAGAAGTGCCTAAACAAATGTTTAGATATAAATAATAAAAATTCAAAATAGATCATTATGTGATTCATTTTAAATTTCATACTATTGATTGAATAAGAAACTACAAAATTATTTATTAGTAAAAAATGGAAATAATTTTATGGAGGTTCAAATCAATTGCAATTAGAGTATTTATGTTATTTATATGTTTTTCTATCATCATTTGATAATTAAAAAAAAAAGTAATTTTCTTATGAATTTAGAAGTATTTTACTTGACTATAGAGTAGGCAATTGTACCGTATTTCCTTTTATATTATATAAAACCTTGATAAAACTAATTAACGACTAGACAATGAATAATATCAAAGAAAAATATTGAATTAATTTATTTGAGCAATTTTTTTTCTCTTACAAATTTATCTTTATTTTTGTTTCTGTCTTAAATTTCATTGATCTATTGTCAAAAACTCATAAATCATCAAAGATAATTGGTGACTTTAATAGTGAAAATTTTTTTTGAAATAAATATTTGAAATTACTTTATGAAAGAACTTAGTTTCTATTAAGTTTTGCAAAATATTAAATAACAATAGTTGAATGTTGTGTCATTTTCTCTTCAAATTAATAAATGTTATATGAACAAAAACAAAAAAAGATTATTGAATGAAATAGTTCATTGGTTATGAAACTTATAGTTTTATTATAAATGCTAATCAAATATAAAATATTTGTAAACCTTCCAAAAATTCAATAATTTAACAAAAAGATACTAATTGAAAAATTAAATTCATTTATTTTAATTATCATTTAATACTTTATTTCATTATTATATTTTCTTTTTCGTGCAAAAAAAAGAATTTCTCTTTAATTAAATACACTTTGAACTTTTTCTTCATATCGTTGAAATAAATAATTAAAATTATGAAAGAATAGTGCATTAGTTTTTTTTTTTTTTTTTGTTATTGATTAGTATAATGTATTTCTATTTTCTCATCTATGTAAATATTATTAGCATTTTCTTATTTTCTGTTTCTCGACATTAAGGAATATAGGTCAAAGCCTGACTTAAGAATGTATACATATTTGTTTATGATTATTAGGTCACAAGTGCATCATGATCGGTTGGTTTCAGTTTTTGCATCTATAAAATATAAAATGTCTCTTATTTAACACTAATTAGCTCTTAGAATGTAAAAATTTTCTTTTGATACCGACGTCATAGAGTTGACATATAGCTGCAGAACGACGTAAACACTTCTTTTATTGACAACAACAAGAGAATTAATAACTTCAGTAATGAGGAAATATTAGAAAAAAAATAAATGATTTCAATAGATTGTTAATGATTCAACTTAGTAACATGAATACTTAAATATAAATGAGTTTGTATTCAAAATATCAATAATGATTATTTTGTGGACTATCGTTTTTCAGCTAAAGATGTTTGTATAGGATATGAAATGATTCTATATTAAAATTTACTATATTTAATTATATCAATAGTATTCTACTTTCCTTTTTTTTTCTTTAAGTTACTTCAATACATTAGACTTTAATATTAATATTTGAATAAGAATAGTTAAATTGAATTCTAGAAAATAAATTCAAATATATGCATATTGTGATTTATTTAACACGAATGTATTATTTAAATGTCAATAGCAAATTGACACGAGCAAGGAGAGACAAAAGAAAGACAAAAAAAAAAAGCAGGACAAGTTGGGACATTCACTGTTATTTTTATATACTATTAATAAAAAAACTGAATAGAAAATGTAATCAAGTAAGAAAACAAGATGCTATTTTGGATAGACAGAACATCTGTCTTCCTCAAATAATTTTATTGAAAATGATTCGAAAACTTAAATAATAATATACGCAATAAAAATCATATTATATTAAATAAGAAACTAGTTCGAATGATATGTCAGAGAAAAAATTGCAACTAATTACGACAAAAAAAAATACACTCTAATCTCTTTCTCTTAAGTAGATTCTACACATGCGTATAACATGTAAGAATTTTCATAAGCTCATAAAAATAAAAATAGAAAAAAGAATTTGCTTCAATTCTGAATGAATACTAAGATACTTAGACAGCCGTATACGGCCATCTTTTGTGTTGTGTCAAATAAACATGACACATTGACGTCATATTATGAAAGTGTCGAAAATACGCAATTAGCTGTCATGTAATAATATATAATTGATAGTTCTTGTTAAGTTCTAATTGATGTTATCAAGCTTTGTACAATCTAATATTACTAAGAACTATTTTATACTAATTACAAGCATTTCTTTCTTTTTGATTAATGTACAGTTCCTATAATCTTTTTTTGACTTGTTTTATACATGAATCGATAGTTTTCGTTGACTTCTATCCAATGTAATCTATTGAGATGTTCGAAAATACTCTTGGATAAAGTTTTTTTTGACGATCAATATTAAAATTACTGTTAAGCATACTACCAACGACAAAAGTATTGCGAATCGTATTTTTGATATAAAATATATAATTTATAGTTGAAAACATGTTATGAAGATAGATATGAAGAGTATAATAATAAACACTTATATAGTTTAAAACGAAGATATAAAGTGTTGATGTATTGTTTCTATTTTTCTTAATATATTTTCGAATAACATTTATGTGTAAATCATTAAATACTTCAATGATCGCATTCTCTAATTAAGAATATAATGTTGAAATATATGAATGATCAAATTATAGTCCTGATTTTAATGTTATTGAGCTGGTATAGAATATAATCAAACATAAAAATAAAATAAAGAATTTTAAATCACAAGATGAAATAGAGAATGTGATCGATAAAGTAATGTCTTCTTTTGTTAGACTATTTGAAGGTTAAAATTTTTCTCTGCATATGCTTCATTAATTATGCCAGACGTCATTTTTAAAAAAATGCTTTTCAGGTCTGATACATAATATTTGATAGTAGTTACTATGAACAAATGTATTCATTCGAAGTTTGATATTTACAGGACGATATTGAAAATGTGAAGACATTCGTATCGAGAGAAATAGAGAGATACCTATGATTTTTGGCAGTCCCAATATAATTTTATAAAATTACTTACGTTTAATGATGACAAAAACGTTTACAAACACTCTAAACAACGTCTTGTGTCAAGTTTTCATTTACAAACAAAATAATTCTATTGCTGATTATCTACTTCTAGGAATTTATAATTTACTAAATCCGATTAAAAAGACGTCTGTTGATGGACACGAAAGAGGATTTCTTTATATCTTTCTTCTATTTAATTAATGTATTAACACATAATTTGAGTACATTCATATTTTTTTATTGTAATGATGTAAGTAGATCAACGTTTTTGGTAGAAGAGAATCTTAAGGTTTTTTTATAAAAAGCGTTCAGCTGCTTCTTGTCTTCGTCTCGTTATGCTACTACTTTGTTAATGTCTAAGAGTAGCTCATAAATAATGAAAGTATTCTTACATATTCATTAAAACTATTTAAACAAAATTTAGAACTTTTTCAGCGATATTGAAAAAAGAAAACATAAAGTGATGTCATTTGATTATTGTTATTTATTTTCAATGATACTTCAATTTTTAATAAATATATTCATAAGATTCCAAAAAAGATACTTTTCTTTTCAATTAGATAATAAATAAAATTCTACATATGAATACAATATTGAATCATACTATGTAAAAGAAAAAAACGTATTGTCATATAATTGTGACGAAAAGTGAATAATATATAATATCAAGAAAATTCAATATAATGAATTTGAAAATTAAATATATTATAAATCTAATGTTAACTTATTAAGAAAAAGTTTAAAAAGTATTCAATCAAAGTTAAGAATTGAATTAAGCTATTCACATCATTGTTCGGCTTGCAAAAATGCTATTAACTTCAGTGAAAACTATATAGATATGGTGAAAATATTCATCAAACTACGGTTGATATCCTCTTAGATTCATACAGTTAATAAAAAAAAACCTAAAGCATAATAAGTAATAATTAAATGATTTATTTATATTAATTCTTATTAATCAGGAATATCTACTATAAAAGTTTGTGTAATATTGTAATAAGTTATTCATATGATGATAATTTAAAATATGTTTTATATGAATTAAACTTTTTCTACTCTATGTACAATATTTGAAAGAAATATTCATTGATCAATATTTAATAATGAATAATTAGTACATAATAGCTCTTATGAGGCAATTTAAGTAGGTTAATATTATTATTGAATAGAACAACGTTGACCTCATTTTTTGTTTGGCCTACAAACAAAATATTTTCTCATATCATTTCAGTAATAAATAGCTCGACAATGTCGACGTGTAACTATATATACCTTACAAACATATTGATTGACATAACATTGATGAGTGTGTTGAAACGAATATGTTTAGAATACAAAATATCAATCCATTCACTGGTTATCTAAGTTGACATGAAACAAATGCTTTGTACGATGTAAAAAATTAACCTTCATGATGTATACAAGTTGTTTTTATCTCTATTATAAATCTAAAAAAAAAAAGTTACAATCCTGCTTGACCTTGGCCGCAACTAATAATTCTATGGTCAGTGAAAAAATAGAGAAAGTTTGGAATTTCGAAACTTAAAAATCTCAAGAAATCTAAGAATTCTAAAGGATTTCGTTAAACTTCTTTCAATACTAGTCTTCATTATTTTGTCTAATTCTACAGAATCTTTTTAAAGTTCAGAATTCCACTATTTCTTTATTGCTTATGATCACTCGTATATGAAACTGAAAACAAAATAGATGATTCATAAGTTCTTTAAAATTTTTGAAATCATTAGTAAATGTTGTGAATTAATAGATTTGTTTGAGAACTATTACGATCTTACCTGTGACTAAATCCAAAATCCTTTCGTGACCGTGACTAAAACTCCTCTTCACAATGATCTTTAATCTCCATGTACTTGACAATTCATTATTTCATAATTATTATATGCTATTTTTACATGGATATAATTCTAAAGTTTTAATCTGAGCATTGAGCCATAAAAAAATAAACAATCCTTATGCTTTTCTTTTTTTTCTCAAGCAATTAAAATTTTGTAAGTGTGGTAAAAATAATTGCAATGATATATTTAAAAAGATTACTTTCTCGGTACTGTTACCTCATTAATGTAATTTTATAAATGAGAATTCATAGTTACAATAATATCTAATTGTGGACAACATGCAAAAGTGAAAGTGCATCTTAATGTCTATGTCATTAATTCATTGGTATTCCAAAGAAACTGGTGTGGGATGATCAGTGAAAATTGCCAGTTTTCCAGAAAAATTTTAAATGATGTTGAGCAACAAAAAAATGAGTTTTCTGTGATCGAGGAGTGGAAATCTTTGATCTCATCATTCACAATATTCTTTTCTTAGTTGCTGGTTAATTATGTTAAAGTCAACTTTTCATATGAACCCATGACGTACAAACGAAATTTTGTATGAAAATTACTAATTAATAATGTTATCTAATGACAACGTTACAGAGGAAGTAGTTAAAAAAAGATCAATTGTTATTGATTACATGAAAAACTAAGGACAGTTTATTCATTCTTTATAAGAGATCAAATATAAAGTGAACCATAAATAGCATTACAAAAAGAAATTGAAATATCTCAGCTTCGGTTCGTTCACATGAGCTAATTTTTTGGTTAATAGGAGAAAATTATTTTCAAGTTGCTTTTTCATATAGAAAATGTAAACAAATATCATTGTTAAATTTTTATTTTTCGCCTCACTAAAGACATTTCAATTATTGTCAAGTAAGAACAATACATATGAAGCATTTCATAAATAGTTTTCAGTTGTCATCTGAGAGAATGATACTATATTGACGCACACAGAACAAGTTTTCAAGACTAGTCAGTTTAAACACTGAAACTCGTGTCCCATAAGTAAAACGTATTATTGCAAAAAAAATAGTTTTCCATGTTTGAAAATTCGAAACAGTTGGCTTTTAAACAAATTAATTTTGAAAATTTGCTCTATACAGTATTATTCATAAAGTTCGTTTTAACTTCTTATTATTATTATTCTCTTAGATAACAACTGAAAATTATTTATGAAACGCTACATTTTTGAGAACAGGTAAAATTACTTCCGTCATACCAACAGCAATAATAACAAAAAAATTAGCTCATTTAATTGAACCGACGCGAAGATTTTTTTTATCGTAGTGCTATTTTTATGGATCATTCTGTAAACAACCATAAGTTATTCATGAAATATCATAGATCTTCTTTTATTACTGTTCTGTTCATGATGTAATGGCTATATATTAAATATATAGAAAAAGCAACATTTCGAAGGACTCATGTGACCATTACTTTTATAATTTATGAAAATACTTTTATACAAAATTGAACATATGGTTAAAGAATCTCAATATTTTTAAATAGGATAAAGAAAGAAGTTAACTTTAGAACAATCACGACCTGTAACATATCTAAGTATTTTTTGAATATGATGTGCATTTAATAGCTGATGCATATTTTAGCCACATCTCAATGTCTATAAAGTAAAAGATAACGATATCATTAATAACGATCAATAGAAACATTTATAGACAGATGGTAAGTAGTGACTAGTTATCAGCGATCGATCGTAGAAGTATTTTATATTAAATATAATGAATTTTGACAATTAAAATATGTGTACGTTATCAACGACCATCTTAATTTATAATCTTTCTCTGAGTTAAGAAATTTATTTTTATTAATCTATTGTATCTCCATTTAATTTTGCTAATCAGTCAGTTGGTACCTGATTAAAAGATCACAGGCTTATAGATTCGTTAGTTATGTTGGTGTCTTTCCAATCTGAACTCTATATGATACATATCTCATTTTTACAACTAGATTCATTCATAAGAATTTTTCATCTCAAGCATACAGTTGATTGTATCTATTGTTTTTCTTTATATGTCAATGCATATCTAAATCAAATTATCGTACCATCAATATTTTTCTATCTAATAGAGTTGATGTCAGTCAATTATTTGAATATGAATGTTTGTTTTCAAAGGAAAATGACAATGCTTAGTTTTTCAATAAAGATAGAAATATCTTTTAATTAAACAAAAATATTAAAACAAAACTATGCTAGTTAATACGGACAAGGACTGTTTGTTTGTTTTTCATTGATGAAAAATTCTATTAATGTATAATTATGTTTTATTTCATAATAATCGAAAATTCTAAATCAATAATGAAAAGTTATTTTTGTGTTTCAATATATCAAATATATTGTTTAATTTAAAACAAAAACGAACAAAAAAAATGATCTAAATAATTCTTTTTATTCATTTGCTTGATTTCAAAACAATATCTTTTTTAATAAAAAAAAAAAGAATAATTTATTTTTACGATGCTATTACAAACGAATAATCCTGGAATAATATTTCCTATTCATATTGATTTTTATAATAAAACTAAAGACCTTCTTATTGTTGAATATAATGTATCACAAACGAAAGTACAACAAATATTCTTCTATAAAATCAGTTAACTTTCCATATCTAAATGCGAATTGATTACTAGCAGATATTTGTAAATTTGGTTTAATTGCTTTATGTGATATTATTGTTAAGTGAAGTTTTTCATAATTAACAAGACCAGTATCAATTTCTCAAGTCTGCTGTACAACATCAAAATGTAAATCAAGTATTGGTTTGAATCTCAATCAAAATATATATGTTCAAATAAAATGATCTCCTTTTAATATGTACTGCAATTTAAATTTATTTTAATTGCCCAATAATAATTCAAGCTCAAACATGCTATTATCTTTTCACTTCATATTGATCTGGTTCAATTTGTATAGTTCACTTAAATGCTCTAAGTGATGTATAACATATTATACTAACAACATTATGACACAGCATGAGAAGAGTGCTAAATACAATCCATTCTCACCAAATGTATATTATACTGTTTGTCTAGTAGTACATTTTTATCATTTAGGCATATGTAGTGCAGCTGATTCTAATTATCAATGTATACAGCATATGAATGTTATTCTATCGATAGATACCTTGATTTTTACGATCCACTAGCTTCATGGTTATGCCTATCAGCTGGTTAATGTGCTTAATATCCATTTAATGTCAGTGCTAATGAAACCTATTGGAGTGATGGATTATAAGGTATTACAGAAGGTATTAATACAAGTCATTTTTAAAATTGTGGATAGAACTCCACTGATGGTCTTCAATGTATCAATATGTCGTGTTTTTTTTCCTAAAAAATATCATCTTTATGTGAATTTCAAAAAAGTTATACACAATCATCATGTTAAATTACTAGTGAATGTGATATAACATGATGTTTAACTTGTTATCTATCTGAAGCATCATATAAATGTCTAAAATATGTCATCGATTGATATATATAATTATTTGATAATTCAATATTATAATCATAATCTTACATCCCATCAAAAAAGTGAAATCATATAATGAAACATGTAATGGTAATTCTATATATGATTCAACATTAGATCTCTCTTATCAAATGAGTGTTAGAATAATGTAACTAATTGTTCTTGTTCTGAGTCTATTCAGTTGATTAAATAAGTAATGAATTAATAGTTGAATAATTTGTTGATCTTGTTTTAAAAATATGTGTGATTGTAATATGATATCTTATTGAAATGATGTTGTAAATGTGTCATGTGTATAGCACCAAATGTTTTAGATTTTATGTTTATTATAAATGAAATAGATAATAATATAGATTCTAATGAATGTCGATGCCTCGTAGAAAGTTTTTTTTTTATCACTGGTAGTAATTTTGTTTCATCCAAGAGTCATACATAATCTTGCATTGGATAGTATCAATATTATGAATTAGCATTACTTTGTTGTCATTATAATGATACTAGTTTAATATGTTTACATAGCACCTACTATTCATTACTAATATGTGATCGCCAAAATAATAATTATTATTATGCAACTATAGGTCGTTCTTTACCATAATTTGACTGACTCAATATTTGTGATGTCGATTGTCAAAGCGCTCTATCAAATCAATGTAATTGTCCATGTTATTATAGGTCTTTAAACAAAATATGTTGTATTAACAATTTCACGTTATGATGAACAATGCTTAAGTTCGGTCAAATGTGAGGTCATATCGAATATATATATATATATACATATATATATGGCTTGCGGAGATTAATACATGTAGTTTTAATTCAACAGGATTTGATCATTCATAATGAACTTTTCAGTCTATATGTCAAAAGGCTACTAGCTGTTTCACTAGTTTAGTATATCAGAATACAATTTATATTGATTCAAATAAAACATGTCTGTGTTCTAATAAGAATTATTATTTATCAATCAATCAGAGCTATATTTTATGTAGTGGTTCAGTAGAAAAATATAATAAATATACTATTGACTATCCTATTTCCGACTTGTACATTACCATTCGTGTTTCATCACAATCATCTTTTTTCTAGTATGTCATTGAGTAGGATTTATCCGGAATGTAATAATATCTCCTTCATGATGCCCACGTATTATACCATAGTTAATGAGCGTTCATAATCAATCTGAATGACCCTGCATTGTCACAGTTCCTCAATTTATGCTTAACTTTTGAGGCATGTAAAGAATAGATCCGACTATCGTTGCTTGAAAAGGGCAAACATGACATTCTATGATGCAATAGCTTGTTCTGCCTTTTCGGATTCAATGCTAAACTCATCAATATATCTTATTTATTATTTAGATAGTTGTACTATTAGACATTTATAATATAATCCTTGTAATAGTACTTGAATAAGACAATACGTTACAATGCCATTTGTGATAATCGAGTAATTTAATAAATAATAGATTAAATTTTAAAAACTGAATATTTTTTTCTACTTAGTCCATAATACATTATTTTCTTTAATGATTGGAAGAAGCTGTTTTTTTTTTATATTCTAATGTCTTGTTTTATTTTTCTTTTTGTAATTTTACAATATTTAATTCGAATTTTTTTTATATATTTTGTTAATGATTTATTAATAAATATATTTTTCATCAGTTATATTTGATAAAATAGTAATATAGGAAATAATTTTTATATGATTGTTTAAAAACCCTGGAAAATTATCTTATCCAATTTCTACTAATTTCGTTTATAATATTAATAATTGAAATAGATGATGTTTACTATGAATAGGAATGCAATATTAATGTACATAATTTTTTTTAAATAGAAATAGTTGTCTCAAGAGTATTGACACGAATGAAAACATATTTCTATTTTATCTTGGTGACATTAAACAAAGCAGATACATTTATAATAATGACACTAATGACAATAAATAGATTTTTATCTTTAAACGTCTTGTTAGAAAATAAAAAGTAAAAGATAATATTCAAGTTGACCTAGATAATTTGTTTCTTTTCTAAATCTATTCATACTTTCTTAGTTTTATACCATTTGATGAAGAATAAAAAGAATTAAGTTATAAATAATATTTCATAAAACCAAAGAAATCTATGATTAATCAATCAAATGAAAAAAAAAAATAATACCTAGAAATAATCTTTCTTTTTTCTTTTGCTTTTATGAAGTAAGAAATGAATAATGAATTCTTAATAATCTATATTATACAAAAAACAATCGAACAAGTTATTTGACTAAGAAAAAAAAAAAAATTTTCTTTTGCTTTCTGTTAATATGTTGACATGCAATCATACAACATTATTAATATATAGTTATTAGTGAAGACTTGAACTATAAATACAAGAAAATATAATAATATGCCTTTCAATCAGATCATATTATCGTATTCATAATCTATAATTTGAATATGAAATCTAATGACATGTCCGATTAGTAAAAAAGCTATAATTATTAAGAAATATTTTTCTTTTTTTTTGTTTTGTTCAATCTTTTGAATAATACATATATATATATATATATATATATATTAGTTACTAATCAGCAAAACAAAAAAAAATTATTCTTGTTTTTTTTTTCTTCTACATAAAATTAATATATATGTATAAATAAATATGTATAATATATTATATCTTTTTTTTTCTTTATCACGGTGATGAACAACAACAACAGCAAAGACGAAAAAATGATCGATGATTTTGTTTATTTTTACTTTTAGTTTTTTTTGTTTTCATTCTTGTATTAATTTCTCGTACAATTTCAGCAAATGTATCATTAACATTAATAGCTAATTTTGCTGATGTTTCAACATATGGACAAGACCATGTTTGTGCTAATGCAAGTGCATCATCAGGTGTTACTTGACGTTGTAATGATGCATCACATTTATTACCAACAAGACATATAGGAACATTATCTGTACCTTTAACACGAAGAATTTGTTCACGTATAGTTCGAATATCAAGAAATGATTGCCAAGATGTTAAACTAAATACGACAAGAAAACCGCGACCATTTTTTATATAAAGATCACGCATAGATGCAAATTGTTCAGTACCTAAAAATAATACAATTAGAAAGATTTCTAATAAAAAAAAAATAGAAACAATTAAAAAAACAAACAAACCAGCGGTGTCAAGAATTTCTAAATAAGCAGGTTCACCATCAACTTCAATTTCTTTACGATAGAAATCCTAAAAAGATAAGACATGAAATAATTTCAATATTATTCGGTTAATGAGCAAAATTCATTTGGGAGTTTGATGTCAAACAATTTCTTTATTATCGTTTAGAATAAAAGCAATAGAATTCTTTATGATTTCCATGGAGAAAGTGTTGATTTGTATACTTCATTAATGAAAAAGAGTTGAAATCGATTAGGGATACTTCCTTCTGTTGTTTTTTTTTCTCTTACATATCAAAAAAGAGAATAATGTTTCATTTCTATAGTTAGATTCGAAGAACTAATGTTCAATCATGATAATTGATTCGAGGTTCGTATAAAAATCTTTCTTTTGTGGTTTTTTAGTTCATGAAAAACAATTTAAATATTTAGTTATAAATACATTTTCTTGAAAAAATGTATATGTTGTTAATAATTTCATATTCAAATATCTTTATTTTTTTTTCGGAGAACAACAATAATTGATTTTTTAAAATAAAATTATTTTCGTTGAATAATCCTCAAAGGAATCTTATATATAATCAAGACTTACATATTTTATCTTTTCGAGATATATCTTTTAACTAAAAATATCTTACTAGGATTTAATTCATGTTTCCTATGGAAAAAATTCTTCTGTATTCGGTTTTTTTTTTAGTAAGAATAATTGCTTGAAAGAAAAACGGTACTTTGATCATTCAAAACAATTATTCTCTTTGTTTTTCTTTGAATAAAAGTAAAAAAAAAGAAATATAAATTTTACTTACTTCTATAGTTGGATCATATTTTTCAACAAATTTTGAATGACAAAGTTGTACAGTTAGTGCCGATTTACCAACACCGCCTGGACCAAGTATTACTACTTTATATTCTCTCATATCGACAGCTAAACCGATATGGTTGCTGTTGGTGAGATAAAAGCATGTAGTTCATTAAACGTTGCCGTATACACTTGCCAATGCAATGAAGGAGAAGTAGTTGTATAGAAAAGTAATAGTAGATGTATAAGAAAAGAACAAAAATCTAGAAGAAAAAAAAAAGAAAATGATGATGATGATGATGAAGACAAGTGGCAACATGTCACATGTACATATACACTAGACGAAAGTGTGAAGTCACAAAAAAAGGTCATTTATTTTCTTATAGTCGTTTTTTCTCTCCTTTTCTCTTGTTCTATACGATACTTAACTATTGTATATGATTACAAATCTTGTTTCAGCTGATCCAATGTATACGAGACGACGAGGTTAATGTTGAGGCACTTTGAAGTTTTTATCGACTAGATGAGAAGAGAATGAAGAAGAATATTATATAATCTTACCACTACTATTATCACAATCAAAGAAAATGAGTTCATTTCGTTGACGAATTGATTATAAAAAAGAACTGACATTTTAACAAACACCCGAACATAGAGAGAAAGAGAAAAAAGAAAGCAGCATGTATATGCATGGTACGACTTTGATATGTGTGTGTATATATTATTATACATACTCTGTTGTATAAAAGTATAGAGAAGAATAAGTTCTTCTTTTTTTTTTTGTAATAGAAGTAGTGCCGTTGACCTGATCGATGGCATCGATGCGAGCAAACGCATATATACATATATATGTATTGTGTAATGAAGGCATCGTCTAATCTTTCTAGCAGCAGGCTAAACAAGATCTATACGCGCTTGTATTATTGTTGAGACATCATTCATCAAATTGAATATCGCTCGCAGTGCAAGTGACAAACAACAACAGGAGTATATAACACATATGAACGACATTCGATCTTCATCGTCTCCGTTTGTCGTCAGTTTTTTTTTCTCTTTTTTTTTTCATCGTTATCGCAGCCGTTGTTGCATACACCCTCAAGCATCGACATTTGAATATATATTTCTCGCGCGTCCGTGCGTGTGCACACGACTAATCGCTTTATCTTACTTACAACAACAATACAACTCGCCACATATATACATAAAAACGATGTATGCATTTTAGCGAGTATATGAATGTGTGCATATTCAATTGTTGATGATAGCCGTAGTGCACAACATAGAGCAAAAACTCTCTCTCTCTCTCTCTCTATCTATCTTTTTGTCGTTCATCATTGCTGTAATATGTGTGCATGTTTGAAATGATTGGTTGTCTTGAGTAAAAGCCTTGAGGCCAGTTGATCGATCGATCATATGATCTTATTGATTATCTATCTTACGGTCAATCGATACACTTTAGTCTAGGTTTTTTTTTTCTTTCTTTTATCATTGTTTATTTATATGAATCAATCATGATTGAACATTTATTTAATGTTGATCTGAAAAAATATTCAAAAGAAACAACAATAATAATAATAATAAAATAGAAAGAATCTTAATTATTATTGTTTAATCAAAAAAAAAAATCAATTTTCTCTGTTTTTTGTCATACTGGAAATTCGATATCTATTATTTTTATTTTGGACTATGGTAATTTTATAAGATTTGACAGGAAATGATCAACAATTTTCTATAGTTATTAAATTTTACAATGGATACTATGAAATTAATATGAAAAACTTCTTCAATGAATGTTGAATAATAAACATTTTTGTGTCATTGAATTCAAAGAATAAAATTTATTTATTTATTTAATTTTCTTATGTTAAATGAAAAAAACAAAATCTTATAGATAATAATATTCAATAGATTATGTTTATATTATAGATAGACTAAATAACTAATTTATAATAATGAATATTTATTTATTGATTCATCATATGTCGATTTATCAACAGACTCGAGTTGTTTTTTGTTTTTTCAAGAAAGAAAACCGAGAATGTTTGTTATATCATAATGTATATACAAATTTGTTTTTATTCGATATATAATTAATTCAACATATAGTGACAGTCTTCTATAGAAGGCAATCAAATCTTTTCTGGATGATTTTCTTTTTTGTAATAAAAATGATGCTATATTTGGTTTTTTCTATTGATTAAATATCTATAGAAATGATCTTAATCTACGAGATTGTTTTCATGATACGTGGGATTTAATTGTCAATTTTGGATTGGTTTCATTTGTAGTGATGGATGTATATTTAGTATGTCATAATAGTTTCTATTGTAGATTCTATATAGAGTTTTTTTTTTCTTGTCGACGTAGTCACTAGCAGTAGTAGGAGTAGCAATCTTATTATTATTATTATTATTATTATTATTGCTAGTATCAAACTACGATCTTTCTCTCGTTCGTTCGTTAATACACTTAGAAAAATGTTATCTCATTGCGGTTCTCATTCTCATTTATGTTTCTGTCTTGTTTAGGATGTTTTATCTTATTCGGTAAAATGAGACTACAAATAAACATCGAGAAACAATAAAATGGAAGATCTTTTCGGATGTATGTTCCTTACATCTTCTATGCAGCTTTCAAGTAGAGTGAACATTGATGAATTTGCTGAATGCACATAGAAACTCGTCTATGATAAGAATAAGACAGGAAAAGAATGACGAGAGAGAGAGAGAGAGAGAGAGAGAGACAGAGATGCAAGCATTCCTATACTCTAATGCTTTTGCCGTTATAATAATGCATCTATATATATATATAAAAAAAAAAAGGAATTAGAAGGCCAACGAGTTTTGACAACTACGTAAACTGTTGCCACAATAGGTAATTCAATCTAACAAAGTACAATGTGTGTTCTTGCTTTCTTTTTGATAATCATCAGTAGATGCTTTTTCTAGAGTTTTTCCGGTTTTCTGTTATATTTGTATGATCACTAGTAAATGCTTGATAATAAGCACTTGAAATGCAGAAAGATGGAAATAGACTGATTAAATAGGTCTTTGTTTGTTATCTAGAATATTGACAAGAATTTCTTTTTTGGTTTTCTTCTTTCTAGATAATAATTATTATGATATAGCATTTCGATGTAGATCATTAATATAGAAGAACATGAATTAGAGTGAGTTTATTATTTTTGTCGGTTTTTTTTTTTTTTTCTTTTAAATTATCCTATGACTTATAATTTAGGTGAAATATATAATTAATTGATCTATTTTTCAAAATAATAAAATTTGATATTCAATAGTAAAAAATAAAAAGAAAAAAAAATCTGATTGTGTACAAGAAGTGATGCAGAAAAATGCTTATACCTATTGTTTTTCATCTATGGAACTTATATATTATTATTTCGATTTCGATTGGTAGTGAACAACAATTACAGTCTCAATTACTTGACATTACTATTGGTAGGTAATTTATAGAATGTCCTAAAATTACAAAAACATATCTACATAAATATGTAAAAATGAATTATTTTATTCTAAGAACTTATCATAATAATATATGATATTCTTATATACCTATACAATTATTAATGTACTAATTAATTATCTTATTTGATTCTTTTATCTCTTGTTAATTGAAGAGAAAAAAATTGAGATAACTGGAAAATTTCATCTTCAATTTTCTATAGTGTTTTTGCGTTTTTCTTTATATTTCTAATTATGACTTACATTTGTCAATTCTTTTTTGTATTAAAATTGAAATTCATTTACTTTGTAATTTGAAAATATAGAATCATGTCAAGGACATCTTTATTTGTTGATGACATTTCTGTAGACAATTATTTCCGAGAGATAAATCATTGATAATCTACATGGATTTTATACTAAGAAAATGAATAATGAATCTTGAAATAATTAGATTTAAAATATAATCCATGTGACATTGATAAGAATTTCCGTTATGAATCATATCATTGAGCATTTGCACTTTATTGAAAAAATTTTTGAATTACAAAACTTAGGAATTTTTTTTGTTTTTAAATCGAAATCAATAATATTGTTAGAAAGAATACATTAAATTGTAATGAATCAATGATAAAACTAACATAACCTATGATTTCCATGATTTATTCAATAACATATAAAATGATTTCAAGATAAGAAGAAAATATCATAGAATGAAGAATGTCACGGAAATGATACAAAAGGTGATATGTTAATAATATTAATACAATGGAATCTCAACTGATAACACCTATATGAAATTAGTTTTGAACTTTTTCTTCTGAATTAGAGCAGTTTTTTCTTTCTTCCAATCTCAATTTTAACATCATTCTTAAGGTCAAAAAAGTATAATAATATGTTATTTAATTTCTCCGGAAACCCTAGGTTATGTTGATTCTATCATTGATTCATTGCAATTTGATATATTCTTCCTAACAATGTCATTAGTTTTGATTTAAAAACAAAAACAAAAAAAAATTTCTAAGTTTTGTAATTCAAAAATTTTCTCAACAAAGTATAAATACTCAATGATATAATTCAAACGAAAATTCTTATCGATATCATATTGATTTTATTTTTAAATCTAGTTATTTCAAAATTCATTATTCATTTCCTTTATATAAAATGTATTTGAATTATTAATGATTTATATTTCGGAAATAATTGTCTACAGAATGTCATCGATAAGAAAAATATTCTTGACATAATTCTATATCTTCGAATAATAAAGTAAATTAAATTCAAGAAAGAATCGACAAAGGTAAATCTTAGTTAGAATTACAAAAAAAAAACAAATCCTTGTAATAATTGTAGATTGATGGTCATACTTGAAAAGAAATAAAACATCTTCGTCTAATAAGTAGAATTACGAGAAAAACAAACGCCGGAATCGGAAGTCAAATTTATAGTAAAATATTCTATGATTTTAAGCAAATTATCTTAAACATCATATAAGTTGGAATATAATTCAAGAGAAACGACTCGAAAAGTACTAGTCGTCGACTAAATAAATAAAAACAAAACGACTATTGAAACACTATTTTAGATATGATACGAATAAATTCTGGAATAGTTTTTTCTATACCGGAACCGGAAAATCTACAATCATCGGGACCGTAGAACTACTAGAATAGAAGTTGTCAGAATCAAAACAACTTGATCCCGCATATTTCTAATCCACACTGTTTTATTTCTTTAATCGAAACATATTTCATTTTTTAAAAAGTACAATCAAAACTGTGTTACTTGAGTTCAACTTACATTATATATGTTTTATTTAAGATCAAATTTAGGTTTGAATCATCGTTCGCAGAGAAATGTTAGGTTTCTTTTTGAAAAGGCTGAATGAGAAAACTCAAGATTTGAAGTTCAGCAATTAGTTGATGGATTAAAAAAGTCTTTTCGCCCTATATATAGAAATATAACATGGTCATCTTGGAAGATTTGTAAAAAAATCTCAATGTAAAAAGGAAAATGAATGTTTTTTTTTTTTGAAGCCATTTCCATTAACCGATTACAACTCTAATTTATCCTATAATTGTATAGAATAACATATTAAAATTGATTGATTTATAATTTTGTTTTTCAGGTGGTGTTTTTACAGATCTAGACGAAGGTACACATGCACAAAATATGGAAAGCATTTTTAAATATGCTATATTTCATTATAATCGTTTGGATAGAGATGCACATAATTTATCATTTAAAATACGTTTACAAGAAGAAACATTAGGTTTAATAGCTTTTGAATCAAGTATACAAGCTGTTCATGATGGTATTCAAATAATTTGTTTTTGTTTTTGTTTTTAATTAATTAATTAATCTTTTTAGTCTGTTCACTTGTACATCAACGTCGTGTACAAGGTATATTTGGTCCATCTTATTCTGAATATGCAACACTTATTCATTCAATATGTTATCATGTTAATATACCATTTATAAATGTTTGTTCATCATGTTATCAAACTGAAAATTTAGTTGGTGATATTGATGATGATATTGATTTTAAATCAAAACATGATCATGTATCAATTAATTTATATCCATCTATTGAAGATCTTAATATAGCATTTCATAATTTAACACATAAACTTCAATGGTCTAAATTTCTTATTATATATGATATAGAGTCAGGTAAAAACATTAAATAAAAATATTGAACATTTAATAAGAGAAAAAAAAACAATGAAAAAGATTTTATTTGAAAAATATTTTAGGTTTAATACGTTTACAAAAAGTACTTAATGATCCAAATTTTAATCAAACTGATATTCTTATACGACGATTTATAGATTATAATGATCGTACTGCTTTAATTGATGCTATTGGACGAGATATATTTAATATAATATTAGATTTAAATGATGTTAATACACATACGATATTAAAAATGGCTTTACAAATGGGTATGATTAATTCAAATTATCATTATATATTAACAACATTAGTATGTAGATTTTAAATATTATTTTAAAAAAATCATGATATTTATTTTTTTATTTTTTTGTATTTTAGAATATTGATACATTTGATTTAGAAGATTTTAAACATAATTTTGTTAATTTAACATCATTTCGTTTATTTAATCGTTATGATCCACGTGTACAAACAGCAATGGATTCATTTTTAACATTTAAAACAATGTCAAATAATGATTTTAATCAACGATTATTCACAGTGAGTTATTTGTAAAATAAGTTTATATGAATAGAAAGAAAATTTCTTTCTTTTTTTTTTTTTTATTTTGTCTATCAATGATCAAAACATTTTTTGCCTCAGTTTAGACTTCAGTAGCATTATGGGTTGATGCAGTACTTGCTTTTGCATATGCTTATGATCAATTAATAAAATCACATTCAAATATTGCTTCTGAAATATTACGACCAAATATTTCATGTCTTGATCGAAATGGTTGGTCATTAGGACGTGAACTTTATTTAAAATTTCATCAAGTAAATTATTTGATTTCAAAAAAAAACAAATGATTTTATTAATTAGTGATTCATAGGTATCATTTGAGGGTATTACAGGAAGAGTACAATTTACATCTAATGGTGAACGAACAGGATTTGAACTTGATGTTGTACATTTACTTGAAAAAGGTTTATCCAAAGTAAACAATAAAGAACAAAATTTTCAAAGAAAATTAATTATAATATTTGTTATTTCAGATCGGAGTATGGTCACGTGAACAAGGTGCAAACTTTACACTAGTATCAACATCACGTGGAAGTATATTTAACTCCACATTGATTGTTACGACTATTCTTGTATGTGAAAAAAAACAATCTATTTTTATTTGAATATATTTGGGTTTTTTTTTTCTCTTGGGAAATTTTACAGGAAGCTCCTTATGTAATGCTTAAAAATTATGAAAATTCAACTGGACTATTAAATATTACTTATTCTAATAATGATTTTGAAGGTTTTTGTGTTGATTTACTTGAAGAACTTTCACATGAACTTAAATTTGGTTATAAAATTAAACCAATTACAACAGGACGTTATGATGATATGGTTGAAGAAGTTAAAAATAAAGTAAATAAAACAAAAAAAAAACCAAAAATAAAATTCAATTTTTCTTATTTATTTAGATAGCCGACTTAGCAATAGCACCATTAACAAGTAAGCATTGAAAACTAATGAAATTAAAAATTTTCAACATAGTTCTTACGAGAATTTTATGTCAAA
>CAJNOL010000040.1:0-107638 GCA_905250125.1 Rotaria sordida | reverse complement strand
TTTTGTATTGAATCACTTTTGACATCATCGAAGAATAGAAGAAGTTTCCAAATATATCATTTGGCGCAGAATTGAATGGGCTACATCTTTTAGAATACGACCAATACTGTATTAATAATTAAGAAAATAATGCCTCATGTAGAAGATTCATAACTATGAAAAGCAGTGCATTTTGTGGTGCAGAGTTTGTTCTATCGAATGAGAAGTAGTGGCTTTCTTTCTGATAAGATGATATTCTTGAGATACAAGCTCGTAGAAAATAGTTTAGTCAAAATAAGGCAAAAAATAGCTAGAAACTATCAGTGAAATTACTGATAAAAATTGGAAATATGATTTTGCTTGAAGATTGCATTGTTAAAAAAGGCTCCTAGATTTCGTTCTACAGAACAAACTTTGCACTACAAAATGCACCGCTTTTCATAGTTGTGAAACTTCTACTCGAAGCTTTATTTTCTTAATTATTAATACAGTATTAGTTACATTCTAAAAAATGTAGCTCATTCAATTCTGCACCAAATGATATATTTCGAAATTTTTTCTATTCTTCGATGATGTTAAAAGTGATTCAATACAAAAAGTACCTTAAACTTTTGATCGCTGAATAAAAATAATTTCTATCATAAAAACTGAATAGATTTAATGTTAGAGCTTTCAATATGATAGGTTTGTAGCTCTTTCCAAGAGCTATGAAAATCACTATTTAGATGTTTATTACAAGTTATGTTTGATGGAGAAAAATGAAAAACAGATAAGTACCTTAAACTTTTAATTTCCATTTTAAAGGTACATGTTCATCAGAAAAAAAAGATTTAAAACCTGATCCATTGGGTCTAACAAATGTTGGTGGAATTTTTGTTGTACTTTTTGGTAAAAAATTAATTCATCTATTTTTATACATATTTTTTTTTCTCGTTTTTACTTGTTTCATATTCAGGTGGTGTCATTCTTTCATTATTTATTGCTATTTTGGAATTTTTATGGCATGCACGAAAAAATCATGCACATCGACGAGTATGTGTATTTATAGATTTCCAAATTAGAATATAAATTAAATATTTGTTCTTCCCGTCTATTCTTGAGTCGTCATAAAAATAATTCTTTTTATCATTGATTACTGAAAACATAATAATAACAATAAGAAAATAATTTATTTTTTAGCATTCTGTTTGGTGGGAATTAATCAAAGAAATTCGTTTTTCAATTCAATGTGGTGCTCCAAATCGTAAAGCACTTGGTACTCGTCGTTGTTCACAATGTGTACATGATCATCATGGTACAGAATTAAATTCAATACCTCGTCAACATCGTCGTCGTTCATGTAATAGTCATTCATCATCAATAGGATCAATTAATTATGAACCAACATTAAAACCATCAAAAAATCGTACAAGCATAGAACAAACATCTGATCTAGATAAATTTGATAATGCACTTATGGTTACTAGTGAACAAAAAAATCATTCTAATACATGTAATAAAGAACAATTATATTCATCTAAATCATCAAGAAGAAAATCTATTCCATTAATAATTGTTGAACAACAACCATCATCAAATCATATACAACAAAATATTCGATCTCAACATGTACGATTTCTTAAAAATACAGGTATATTTTATTTTTAGTATAAGTAACAGTGAAGAAATAAAAAAAAAAAAATGATCAAATATTGTCTTGTTGATTTTGTTTTTTTTCTTCTATCTATAGATTCATCTCCAAGAGAAAGTCTAAAGATTCATCATGATGAAGATGATACAAGTGATTCTAATGATGTTAACATACCATTAAATTCGACTTCATCAATGAATTCTCGTCTTCCTTTACATGTGTCTCGATTGTGATTTTTATCAATGTATCTGTTTGTGTATGTATGTTTCAATTGTTATTTGTCTTCGTTCTATTCGATTTTTTTTTTTCGTTTGTATGAATAAAAATCATAGAAACCAAAAAAAGAAACATGTTTAACCGATTTGTTGTGGTTTTTGTTTTTCATGTAAACAATCTATAAATTAAATAGAGAAATTTCGTGCGTCATAACCTTTGTTTGTCGTTTAATGTTTTGACAACAGGTTGTATCATTTCTACGTCTCGTGTTTCATTAGATCAACAAAAAAAAGTCTCTTGTTATTCTTTCATACTCTTTCAATTGCAACAGTAAATAAAATCCACCCCGTATATACGTATATATGTAGGAAGACATAAAGAAAAACAAAATTTGCCACTGAATAAATACTGTTGCACATTATACTTTTCATGTATTATTATTATTATTGAAAGTATTAGAACAAATGTCACGGTCATCAGGTCGTCGAAATTTAAATCTAATAGCACTATCAAATTTTAATAAACCTCTACCGCAATCAAATCTTATGTTTCAATGGTCTATATCGGCTGCTCATTCACCTTTGTTAGAAGATAATTCGTCAGTTATACTTCCTCCAATTGATACTACTCGATCTCAAAGAAAAGTTTCCACTGATTCTTCTTCGTTAATACGTAAGTGTATATCAATTATAATCGCAAAAAAGTAAAACGTGTATATATAGTTTAGAAATGGATTTGAATAAAATTGATTTAGATAAATTTTCATTTCAATTTGTTATTATCGAAAAAATATTATTTTCTCTCTCATATTTTAAATTATTTGTACATACTTAATGAGAACTACTATAAAAGATATTCAAATAATCTATGAATATATTCACTTAAGAATTTCAATTAATATCTATTTTATATTATATATTTAGGTGTAAGTTCACCCAGTCATTCTTCGATATCTACACAAAATTTCTTACATCTACCTTGTATTAACAAGAAATCCCATTCACCAGTATCAACTGAACATGAACAAAGTTCTACACGAAGCAGTCCATTATTACTTAGTTATAATCAATTACATCGAGGATCATCTTCTTCGCCAGTAAAACAACCGACACAAACCAGTCTTTCTACTCATTCAATATCTGATAAGAAACGAAACAGTGTTTCATTCCATCCAATATCCCATAACACACAAAACAATGTTTCTATCCATCCAATATCCGATAATACACACAACAGTGTTTCTATTCATCCAACATCTGATACTGAACGAAATAATGTTTCTATTCATCCAATATCTAATAAGAAACGAAATAATATTTCCTCTGTGAACAATAAATTAAATTCTATATCGAAAACAACAATGTCATCAAAGACTACAGCACCTTTATTATCAACAATATCTGAACAACGTAAATTAAATAATAATTTAGTACGATTGAATACATCACAATTACGTCGATTAAATGTATCGGAAAAGTACATAAATGAAGCAAAAAAACTTTATTTTAATATACCTTGTAGAAGTTTTGTACCACGTGTTGCAATTGTATAAATTTGTTAAAAGAAATAAATTATTAAATTTATTTAAAAACAAAAAAAAAAATAAATAAATAAAATTAATTTTTAATAATTATACGTTGTCATCAAATTCATTGTTTTTACCAGATATTGTTCGTATAGTTGACATAGTAGTAGCTGTTGAAGCTTTTGATAATGCAGTTAAAGAATTTAGAACACTACTACTACTAGTAGTATTATTTGTATTATTTATTGTTATACTTTCTGGTCGTTGACGTAATTCTTCATCAATTTTTATAATAGGTAAATATATATTTGTATTAATTACTTGACATTGTTTTTCTATAAATGGTTTTATATATTTTAAAAGTGTCGTTTCTGTCATGGAGTTATGATCTTCATTACGTAATAAAATTAATTTATTTCCTTCAGTATTTAAACAAGCTTTATATAAAATATCTGAATGATTTGATGGTATAAGTGTATCATTTAAACCATGTATAAAAAGTATTGGACATTTTATATGTTTCATTGTTTCAAGATTATCCCATGAACGACTATTAACTAATAATGAAAGAATTCCAACTTTTTCTCGTACTAAATTATAAATAGATGTATAAGGAGATTGTAATATTAATGCACCAATTGATTGAGTTGATGCAAGATAACATGCTGCACCACTACCAATTGATTGTCCATATATAATTATTCTTTCAATTGGCCAATGAAGAATATTATGAATAAAATTTATTGTTCGATTAGCATGATTATTAATTGTTTGTTGATTTGGTGATTGTGATGGACATAATCCATATGATGGATATTCAAAACTTATTATATATACATTTAAGTGTTTACTAAATTCACTTAAAGTATATTCCATTGTACCAATATCACAACCGTTTCCATGACAAAATATCATAAAAAATTCAATTTTTTTATCTGAATTTTCTGGTGAATAAAACATACATGGTATTGATAATTCATTAATTGAATCAGAAGGTAACCAAAATAAATTATTTCGATGTGATGTTAATGTATAATGCGGTGGTTTTGGTGCTGGAAAAAGAATTTTGTTTAATAACATCTAAAATATTTGAAACAAAAAAAGATCATCTGAAAACGATTCTTAACAAGAAAAGAACCAATTTTAGATTCCAAAAAAAAAAAATATAATACAAAAAAACAAATAATATTCGACAACATTATGATGTCGAACAAGATGAACAACATGAAGAACATGAATAACGAAAAAAACTAGCTAAACGTGACGGAGATTCTTCATTTGTCGATCGATCATGTTGTACAAGAGGAGAAGATTCATTTGTTACAATTGAACTACCAATCATTGGTTCAATAATTACTACTTGTTCATCAGATGTAGATGTTTGTTCAACATTTTTATCATCGATTTGTACAGATGAAAGTATAACATTATTATCGATTTCTACAGATTTTTTTATTTCATCATTTATATTATTTGACGGAGGATGAAATGAATCTGAATCATCGTTAACTAAATATAACAAAATAAACATTTATATTTTTACCTTATATTCAATAATAAATTGAATTCGATTTGAATTATTTTAACATTTATTAACTTACATAAATGTTGTTCATGAAATATTTCATAATATCCATCTTGTTGTTTTTTCATCATATTACATAAATGAATTGATCGAAAATTTTCTATACCAAAATGATGATCAGTATATTTTGTATCCCAACATTGATCAATTTTTTTTACACCTTTATATAGAAATAAAAAAGACAAAAAAAAAGAATATTTTCATATTATTATTCATAATAAATAATATTAAACCTTTTCGATGTAAATCACGTGCTTTTGAAAGTTTAAATAATGTTAAATGTGGATTAAATGAACGAACATCTGTTGACATAATACCATTTTTTTCATAAGTTTCTCGACATATTTCTTTAAATAAATAAATAAATAGAAAAATTTTTCAATATCAAAATAACAGAAGAAAATATTATACCAGCAATACGTGCAAGTACATCAAGATGAGTATCTTTGACTGGATTCATATAAAGTACTTTATTATTAAAATGAGAAAGACCAATAAATGTTATCTGTGGTGGTGGTAATTTAGCCAATGAAACTTGATGATATACATCAATAAGACTTTGTCGAGCTCTAAATAAGAAATTATAAAATAGAATAATTGACAAATATCAAAAGAAAAATTTTAATATAATCTATTTAACTTAATTTATTTCGTTAAGATTACATCTACATTTATTAAATCACTACATATGTACTATATAAGATAAATACAAACAGAAATATATCGATTGAATATATGTCATGCTGAAGTTAAACTAATATTTAATTTTTATCATAAGGTTAAAATGACATAATTCGTTCTCTTGTTGATGAAATCGACCTTTAAAGTGTAATGTTCTCATTTCAAAAAGTCAGAATTTATTTTATTTACTAATTTTATTATATTTTATATTTATTTGTATATCAAATCTATGGAAATGAAACTACTGGGTTGTTTTAATAAAAGAATATATCAAGTTGACATAGGAAATTTATTGAGATTATGATTAGTAGATAAGAAATTGACTATTAAATATGACCTAAGAAAATAATAGGGTTTTTGAAGTGAGTTTTTAATTTATTAAATTTCTCTAAATATCAACAGTTACCTTTCGATAGTATATAGTACATCGTAACTACACGCTGATCTTCATTTTTTCTATTAGGCGATCAAACAAATGTTGATAGTTTAATAAAATCTTGCAAGATATTGAAAAAAAAACAGAACTATGTGAAGCTTGTGATTGTCAATTTTTCTTAATAATATCTACATTATTTATTTATTTTAATCAATTGATTGTTATTTGTTGTTTAGTTGATTTCAATAACTTTGATAAGCATGTTAATATCGGCATGACATGCAAAACAATATAAAACTAAATCTATACCCACACAAAAGAAAAAGAACAAAAAAACAACATACATAGTCATGTAAATAATATAACAAATCATTTTCGGAATATCTAAGAAGCCAATTAATAATTATCATTTTCCGCATATGTCTTCTATTTACTGAATACGGTTGAATTTTGAAAAAACGTTTTTCTAATTCGAAATGAAACTCATGTGTTGAGAATGAGTGCCTGACTTTAATCATGAGTAAGACATCGAATGAGAGAAGAACCAGAAGAATTTACCGTGACAACTAAACAATTGAAAAGCAATTTATTGGTTGCTGCATTTCTGGCAATTAGTCATCATAAATGTTGACATGAACTACAGATATTTTTAGTTTTGTATTATAGTGCAACAATCATAGATCATCCAAATGATCAACAAATAAATAAATTTCATATATAATTTTATTCTAATTTCAAAAAAGAATTATATCAAATTATTTATGAAGAATAAAACACTTAATATATATATAAACCTCTAGTCGCGTAATAGAAGCTTTTGGAATTTCTAAAATGTCTAAGTATTCAAAAACTTTACGGGAGACTATTCACACAACTTGGATGTGAATATTACCGATCAGAAGACTTACACAACCAATACTAATTTAATAACATCTGCAAAATTTCGCTCGAAAAACTGAAATTGTCTAGACGTCTTTTATATTGATTTCTTTGTAGAGACGGGAATCTTCTATTTCGGAGAATGATTTTTTTTTAATCATGTTGAACTGTAAACTATAAAATTAAACCATTAGTTCGCCTTTTCTATTAATAACCTCTCTTTTCTAAATTTTACCTATAATTATAATTGATAAATCATCGTATCTAAAAATAGAATATTATAAACTATACCTTAAACCAAATAACCGTATTAAAAAATTGTACTCAATATCCTTTTTCATTAATAACTATCATTGATATTTACAAAAATAAAAAAGATCAATGACTCACTAATTAACAATAATAATATATTGAATCAAAAGCCAATTAAAATCTACAACTACTGACGTCGTATTAGATCAATATCACTATACAACTGACACGTGTCAGCTTTTCTCATGTATATATATATATATATATACTCAATGATAAACTGTGCTTATTCATTACTTTTTTTTTTTACTCGTACCATTTATCTGTGTATTAATTGCATACAAAATATAATGTCGTATATATTACTTTTATTATTATTATTATTTGGTTCAAGTGTAATGATTTTTGGTGAACCTCCATTGATAACTGATCGTATAATAGAACGTTTAAAAGTTTTAGCTACACAATCATCAATAGAAACATTTATTGAATTACCTGATGCTGAATCTTATTTAAATAATTATCTTACAAAAAATTCACCACATATAATAAATTTAAATGAACAATTAACAAAAATTATACGTGAATGGAGTCCACGTCTTTTAGCACTTGATCCAACATGTCCATATTATTTTTCAAAATTTAATAATATGTCATTACCTGAACAAGATCTTAATCTTCTTTCATATTTACAAGCAAGTAAGTTTATAAAAATCTATATAATTATTATTAAATATAATGATCATTTATTTTGTTTTTTTTTTAAAATTTTAGTTGAATCACATGAAACAGTTATTTATCCATTTATTAGTATTTTACCACAATCATATCGTAATGCTATTCCAATTTTATCTATTTTTCATTGTAGAGAATTAATTTATTCAAAATCAAATTCATTTTTTCATAATATTGAACTTATTATTGGTCCTGATCGAACTGAATTACCATTTGAACGACAATCAAATATGTATTCACAATTATATTGTTCACTTTATGGTTGGCCACATTTTATTCTTATTAATCAAACAAAACAATCAACAATTACATATGATTCACAAACTTTACTTTCACAAGAAAATCTTGCTAATGTTGAATATTTTTTAACAAGTTTAGCACCTGGTAATTGTTTATTTCTTCCACCTGATTGGGTTATAGGTGCTCAACTTAATAATAGTATATCATTACTTTTTACATTAAAAAAAATTGAAAAAATAATTGTAAATGAAACTATTTCTGAATCATTATCATGTACTCATACTGATGCAACAACATTCGATACGGTTAAATTTACTATTTCCGATACATTCAATATTAGTGATATTGGTTTAATAGTTTATTTCTATCAATATCTTAATCCTCCAATATTCGATATAACATATACTCGTGAAACATTTTTAGAACATTTTCAACAAGATAGAAATGTTTCAGAAATAATTATAAAATGGACACCAGAATTAATTGATCTTATTAATAATACACTTTTTAATCAACTTGATTTAAATCATGATGAAAAATTTAATGTAGATGATTATTTTGATATTAAACGAACAAGTATACAACAATTACAAAATTCTATTTTGGAAATACTTGAAAAATTACGTCAAACTGTTATTGCACAATATAATGATATAAGTGAAACAATAACAAAATTTTCTCAAACATTTGAAAATATTGGAATGAACGAAAATATGAATGAAGCTCTTGAAGAATTATTACAAACATTACCGGAAACAGTTAAAGCAAAATTCAAAGAAAATAATATTAATTTTGATGATGTTTTAAATCAAGTTAAAAATAAAAGACCTAAACGACCATCTATAAATAAACAAAATGTAAGAGAAGATGATGCTTCAATACTTTTTGATAAAGATCTAGATGAAGATATAATATCAACTGATGATCTTGATCAAGAAGAAGAAATTACAGCAGAACCATTTATAGATGAAAATGAACCTTATCATCGTACTGATCTATGATTTTTTTTTTTTTTGTGTTTTGTTTTTTTTTCTAATAATTATTATTCTACTAACCTTTGTTTGTCATCGTCAGTTTTTAATGCAAAAACCATAAGTGTTATATGAAGTGTTGGAATTGATATACTAGCTTTTGATAATAATGGATTTGATTCTATGATTTGTTTTTGAATTTCATTAGCATGATCAATAATCTAAATGAAGATTAAATATTGTTTTTTTTTGCTTTCGCAAGTTATTAATCAGAGAATCTTTGTTTTTTTTTTCATATTAATAAAAGTATTCTTCATAAACAACATACAATGTAAAAATCTTTGTAAAGAATGTCAAAAAACCAATTAGAGCATATTGCTAACTTCTAAATTATTAAAATTTGTTTCTTTCTTTCTTGGAAAGAGAAATATGTGAACTACAAATGTTTTACTATACATTTTTCTTTCCAGAACAAATCTTTCGAGCATTAAAAAGATGTAGATGCGTGAGTCTTGTCAATATCGACATTCACATCTTCATCATTAAATGAATTGGTTTCATTCTCTTCTGAAATTGAAAAAGAAAAGAATTTATAGAAATTAGAAAATGATATGACTTGATGATGAAATTGTAAGAACATGTTTAGATGGTAGTGGATTCTTGGCTTTTCACAGTTTTAAGATTTGTTCTAGAAAAAATATGTATAGTAGAGAATTTGTAGGTCACATGGTTGCTCTTTCCAACGGAAAGGAAAACTTTCATTTGTGTAGAAGTTAACGATATACTTAACTTATAAAACGAAGAAAAATCTATAAGGTATAACTTCATGACTATCGAATGCTAAAATCTAGTTTTTTACATTTTCTATAATAATCATGTAGACTTCTTTCCATTTAAGGAACGATACATCAGACGTAATGGAAAACTTCCCTTAATTAATTTCTCACAATATAGAAATTTTAATTAGTATATTTCCAATCCTCGAAATCATCTTGATTTTTTGAAAAACTCTTCTAATTAAAAATTATGAAAATACATGAATCACAATAGAAGATACCACCCTGAAAAATTTCTACGCATGGACATAATAGGATATTAGGAATCTCCCATTGTGGAGAGAGGTTTAATACCTTTACTATAATCATGATGAATAAAGTTCAGTTCCCAAAATATTACGTGGAATCAAAACCGTTAAATTATCAGATAGGTACGAAAATTTTAAATCTATTTTAAGGAATTTTCATTATTGAAGTGTTGAGATTCAAGATGCCACATATTTCAGTGTTTACTCTCAATGTGATTAAATAAAAACAAAGAATGATTTTCTTTGTTTCACATAAGAAACATCAATTCTCGTAGTATAGATCTTCTATAATCTCGAACATTGTTTTTAGTTTCAAAAAGATCTATACACATAAAATTTTTGACAATGGTAGATGTTCCCTGAGCATCTCTACTATTTTTCAAGAGAAATACTAATCTATTTTAGTTTAAAACATTTTTTTCTAATAGTTTATATATTTTTGATTTATATAATAAACAGAAAATTTTAATTTACCTGTTGATTTGTTATTCTAAAACTTAAGAATGCATTTGGTCGTATAACTTTTTGTCGTTTATCTTTTTTACCTAAAAAAATAAAAATTTATATAACAAATCAAATTTTTCCCATTGAATACTTCTACAAAGTTAAGAATGTTTTTCTTTTAACAAACCTTTTTGTCTTATATTTGTTTGTTGTAAAGATTCATCTTGACTATCATCAGTAGTATCTTGTATTTTTACATCATGCTCTGAAACTGATGATGGTCGTTTATTTGATGTAGACTTAAGAATGTGTTTTCCTTGAGTTAATATTTTTTTTGTTTGTTTAGATGACGCCATTATGATTATCTACAAATAAGAAGACTCATAGAAACATCTAACTCTTAAATTATCTACGTATATTTCATATGTTTTCTTAAGTGCATCGGAAGGAAAAATATTAGTAAGAACTATTATAAAAGTTTTTATATGTTATTTACATAAGATATAGAAATTAAATATTTACAAACGTTTCTATGAGATACACTTGTATTATTATTATCATTTCATTAACAAAGATTTTATTATTAAATAAATATACTGAAAACTCGTAAACTAAGACATTTGTATATTTTTATTATTATTATAATTCGCTTTTGAATGACATCAATCACTAATAACTTTTGTTTTAATATGCCAACATGTCATAATAAAAACTGTCTTGTGTTAAGAAATAAATTGATAAAAGCAAACAATAAAGAATACACTCTAAAAATATTTTTAATGAAAAAAAATGCATTCTTCAATTTATAGAACATAATTATTATGACAACTATGTTTGTATTTACTCACAACTCGTTACACAAAGACATTATGTGCCATTAAAAGAAAGAAAAAAAATAAAATTTTAAACACAGTTCATGGTCATTGTTTTCCATTACAAAAAACAAAATAAATGCGCGGATATGCAAATAATGTAGCTAGTACTAAAATTATTCAACAAAGTTTATTTTCAATTATTTTTCGCTGCTATAAATGTTAGAAAGAATCCAAATAGTGATTTAAATAGAGAAAATGGTTCCTAACAAGAATATAAAGAAATAAAAAATTGTTATCATATTCGCAGAGATAGGGACTCAGAAAACTAAAATTCTAGTTTTTCAACACTTAAAGTATATAATTTTGTTTAGATTACAAACAAATGATAGAGTAGACTATCCTCAACAAAGTGGAATATCGCTGAGTTCCGTGTGATACTTTTTGACTGAGATACAACAATTCGCTTGACGATCAAAAAATGGTTTTTCTATAAGAAATTGAAAAAAACCGATTGTATGGATTTCCGTAAGATTGTTGTATCTCAGTTAAAAAATGTCGTAGAGAACTCAAAGATATCTCGTTTTATAGAAAGCTCTTTGCCATATTGTTCTATGTGGTTTAAACAAAATTATATTTACCCATTCTAGCTGTTGAAAAACTCGCTTTTTGGTTGTCTGGAGTTTCTGTTTTTGGAAACAATTTCCTCTATTTGAACCACAATTTAGATTCTTTCTAACGCTTATAGCAGCGAAAAGAAATTGAAGATAAACTTTGTTAAATAATTTTCGTGCCCACTCTATGTATATACGGCGCTATTGAAAAATATAAAACCAATACGTTTTTTTTCTACCATACGAGGCAGTCAGCTTAAATCCAAATGGTAATTTGAATAACCAATGAAGTGCTCTATCGAATGCATTTCATACTGACGCTACATAGATGGGCCATGAGAAAAAAATTCTGAAAAACCAAACACAATAGTTTTCCAGTTTCAGAAGACTGTATGAAAATTAGTGTTTAAGAATACAACCTTAAAGAGCACAAAATCCTGACTAAAAGAAAAGGGTTGCTACATTTCCTACGGCTTTCTTTTAAAAAGTTATAAGCAGTCACATATCCAGCCATGGATCATTGGCCAATTATCCAAAGTTACCGACGCCTCAAAACAGTTTGGCTGGTGAATTACCTACAAATAAAAACTACTGGTTACACCACTGGTTATAAGTGCCACAAAAAAGAAAAAAAAACGTGAAATTTATAAAAAAACACGCATTTTTTTGTTTTTTGTTATGTTGGTAACTTTTTAAGTAAAGACCGTAGGAAATGTCGCAAGCTCTCTTTTTATTCAAGATTTTGTGTTCTTTAAGATGGTATTCTTAAAAACTAATTTTCAGACAGTCTTCTAGAATCGGAAAACTATCGTGTTTAGTTTTTCAGGATTCTTCTTCTCATAGTCCATTTATATAGTGTCAATATGGAATGTACTCGATAGAGAACTTGATTAGTTATTAAAGTCGCTATTTGAGTTTAAATTAAATACTTTCTATCTTAGAAAAACACTCTTCTAATAATCATTGTCTTTCATTTCGAAAAATGTTCTTCAATTATTCAAATAAATAAAACATATCATTAAGTAGAAACTATCTTTTTCTTTCTTTATGTTCATGAATAAAAACAAAAGCATATAAATATTCACAATACAAATAAGTCTTTTTTTTTTCTCTCTTTCATATTTTATAATCTATACATACAACAAATAACATAAACAAAGATTGGGATTAATACGAAATATTAATAACAAGAAAAAGAGAAACAATGACTTTTAATATAAAATAGAAAACCAAAAGAAAGCAAATAAAAAATATTGCAACTATATGGCTTATCATTATCCAATCCCGTATTCACTGTTTGGAATGAATAATTAACTAAATCAAAACGAACGTTTGTTGTTGTTGTTTTTTTTTTGATTTTGTTATCTAGTATTATTTATACATAATAATATTATTATTAATAAAAGAATATAGTTAAATGATAATCGTTTTGATTGAGAACAAGGATTAATTAATTTAGCTGAATAAATTGAAATAGATGTTTTATCTTCATTATTATTAAATGAACATGTATGACTGTTATTTCGAATTATAATTGAATCACTCATTTGAAAACTCTATTAAAATGAAAGAAAAACAATATAATTAGATTAAAAAAAAAAGAAAAAGAAAAACATACAAGACAATAACTAGCATCTGAATAATTTGATTGAGCGATAAGATAAATCGTTGATAAATCACTGGATTTCCATGATGCAATACATGTATCCATTTGAGTTAATGAACGATATTCAAGATCTAAATTATAAGACAAAATACAAACTCTCATAGTATCAATGAGACATTCTACCGAGTTATTAAATTTTTAATAGATATGACAGAAAAAAATAAGAATATGATTAATGATTTTTTTTCAACTTATATAAGCATATATCATTCCTGAACTTCCGGCTTGGGTCGTTTCTTGTCCGAGAATAGCCGAATCAGAACTTTCCGGTTACAATGAATACTTAAATTTGTATAATTATTTCTTTTCTTATCAATGATTTCATTTGAATATTTACAATCATTTTGATTAGATCTTTTAAATAGTATTTTTAATACTTATATCTCGTATGAATATGCGATCGGTTTTTTTTTTATTGTATCAAACCTAGCTTAGCATCTAATAAGAATTAACGACAAGAGTAATTGACTTTTATGTGCGATTAAATCTCACAAATATAAATATATATTAGCGTCCAAAATGAGATTACGTCCAATATCGGATTTTTATTAATAAACTGTTTTCATGGAAAACTGTTCATAACTTCATAGATTTAAACTTCTAACTAATAATTGTATTCATTGAAATGTCATTGAACCATCTCAGTTCATTTATATGAATCTGACAACAATTGATAAACTATTCACGTTTTAACATAAATTTTCTTCTCAATCCGATATTGAACGTAATCTCAGTTTGGACGTTAACATACATATAATCCACAGTATATCTCATCTTTTTATTTACTAACAAGTTTATCATCTTTCCTACGTGACTCAAAATAGATTCGGTACGTTAAGATTGAACTTTAAATTAAAAACATAAGCATATTTATTTAAATAATCTTTTCTATTATACTTTCTATTCATAGTTCATTTTCAAACCTTTTTCTATTTGATAAATTATTAATTTATCTTTATTTTCACAACCAACAGACATATGAAATCTTTTTTTTCGTAAAATTAATTGTCGATGATGATGTTGATGATTTAAATTGGATTCAAATAATAAATGTCCAATTGATGTTGGACATAATGATAGATAATTTGATTTTTTAATAAATGTTAATATTTTACTATATTCATTATTATGACAATTATTTATAATTAATTCTAAAACATTATCTGTTCGTTGATTTATTTGTAAACATTTCTCATTAACATCACTACAAAAAAAAAAGCAAATTATCTTTTTTTTTTTTCTTTTAAATTAAATTTTATACCAATTTGTAAATATTCCAATACGATAATATGATGAATTTATTGATTGAAGACAATGCAATCGTTTATTATATTCATTTTGTTGAATATTAATTAATTCAATATCAGTATTTCTTATAAACATTTGTATTGTACGATTAAGAGAATACCATTCATATTGTTGAAATTCATCTGGATATATACAAGATATATTTGATTCATTCATCATATATCGGTCTTAAGTAACATAAAACAAATAATTAATTAATTATTTTCAAAAAAAAACTGTTAATACAATCGTTGTGAGATTAAAATGTCAAACACGATGGAGCTGTTCTTGCTAATCACCGGAAGATTATCTATTCTAGGACACATTTTCTTATCATCCTTTTAATTAATACTCCAGAAACACACTAAGGAAGTAACTAATATACTATAACGAGACGCTATTGATGTACAGTCTTTGATCGCATATAGATAACGGCTGTCATAGGTAAAGCCAATCGGTTCAAAAATTTTTGGGACCCGATCGAATTGTACTTTGATATTCTCAATGAAATTTTCTAATCCTAATTGAATAGTCACCCCGAAGATACGAGATAGGTTTTTCCATTTGGTGACTAGTGCATCCTACACATTTCTTAGACGACTAGAGTCCATTGGGTACAAAATTTTCAGACCTGATCCGAACCTTGGACCAACCCGATGCATTCTAGTCACAGGAAGTGTTGCTAATATGTCTGCTACGTCTTTGATGAGTTGTTTCTAATGTGTCTATGACTTTTCCATGGTAATCTCTGTGATTGTCTGTAAAGGAAGGGATGCAAATTTCTATCCTATATAATTCAACACTCCTTTTAGATTGTGTTGCATAAAAAAAAAAGTAACTTACTTATTGACGATAATGTCATTACTGTTGCCATATGTCGAGAATTTAGATCACGACATGACCCATCAGTTGCCATACTTAATGAAAATGATGATGAGATATCTTTTTCTTTAGTTGTATAATACTAAAGATGATTAAAATATTCAAAAATAAAGAAAAAATTACTAAGATTTAAATTATTTAACTTACAAAACATTCATATGGATTATCATTATGATGGTATTGTTTGGAAAGAATACGAGTAACAAAATATGTATGAAAACCTTCAATCCATGTTGCAACACATAATAAATGCAGATCAAGTGTTTGATAATAAGGTGAACATGGTGAAAGATGTAAACGAAATTGATAATCATTTATACATTCACCAATATATGATGATGATAATGACCGATGACATGTTGAACCATCTTTGATTAATTTTAACAATAAAAATGGTGGTTGAATAGGACATAATTGAGGCTTAGAATTGTCTAAATTTTTTTTTTTATAAAACAAAAACAAATAAGCATAACAAATGAGCATATTGTCAAATAAAAATAGAAATGCAAATAACATCTTTTATTCTTCGTTTCTTTTTGTTTTTTCTTTGTTATGCATATGAATCTTTTAACCTCATCATCTTATGTATTGTATGTTAAAACAACAATAATCACAAGCATAAGAATAATAATAATATCAACAATACTCACTTCGATGAAGTGTATACAATGGAGCATCGGGTGCAATCATATTCGGACATAAAGTTATATTCGATAGATCATCCGCATCATTACATTCACCTAAATGAAAAGTCAAAAGAAAAATCTATTGTATAATATTTTCTTAAGAAATAAGAAACATTACTTTCACGATATTGAAGTAAATTGGTATCTCGTTCAATAAATAAAAGACATCGTGTACAACGATTTATACTATTAATAAATAAAGAAAAAAAATATATATATATATATGTGTTAAAGATATTATTATGCTTCATTGCTGATGGCAAACCTTATTTTCTGCTATATTGATTCTATCTAAGCACGTACATATATAAATATGACGTAATATATTAGATATTTAGTTTTCTTTTCCGTCTGTGCTAACTCATTCAACAAAAAGAATCCACAAGAGACACATGTGTAACATTTGCTTGAGCTTTTACACCTTTTTACTAAGCTAAAAAGCTTTTTAATTAATTTTTCTTTTCACTCCTATATGTCAAAACTATGTTGAGCACGTGCAATAGACATGATGATAGACATATATATATATATATATATATATATACACTGCATAATTAAGTATAAACAAACTCTAAACATTGATGATGATGATGATGACAAGTGATTTATACATACCGCTCAGTAAAAAGGTAATACTGTTGTATAGGAAGCACATCTATGCAACGTCCTTTTGTCTGGATATAATCGATTGTTATCTCTAATAGTGAAGTCATTCCACGTTGATACCATAAGCCAAGCCATGCCGTAGGCATATTGCACAACGAGCAAGCTAGAGACAAAAAAAAAAGAATTTTGAAGGTTATAACTAAATTACAACTGATTGTATATATATATTTTTTCTATACGAAGCGTTCAATGTCGATACCACGCCCTTCAATCATTTCTCGTTATTCTATCATATTTGATGAAAAAAAAATCATTCATATGAATATTTAAACTTTGATTAATGTAGAATTTCTTACTAGGTCATCATTTCTTTTCATATATTAATGAGACACTATACAAAGCGTAAACGAATGAAGACGTAATCTTTTACAAAAAAAAATTCAATAAGTTTTTTTTTCGTCCCTTAGGTATTAAATCAATGAGGAAAACTATATATATATATACATAAAATAGTTTTTCTTAAATATATACATTGTCGTTTAAGTCCATCATAATTACGTCATCGAACAGAAAGATCCATCAACAATGAAATGAATAAACACATCGATGTACATATACTTAGAATCATCATCAATCGTCATTCCCTGTCTTTAGATTAGATAGTTTCTTCTGGGCGAATGCATTATAATAGCTACACTTCAGGATATGGAATTTTTTCTCATCATATAACAACACTTGAAAAAAGCCAAAATAATCCATATAGCTACTATAAATGTTTCAATCGATCATCAATAGAAGACTCAAGGCTGACAATAGTTATAATCAAAAAGACAAGCGAACTTTTCTCATACTTAAGAGGCTTCTCTTTTTTCTTTCTCTCTCCATCACATACATTCATTCACTCTATAACATCTGCTCAATTCTAATCATTACTTAAATAAGAAACAAAATGACGTAGAATAATAACGAATTAAATTCATTCGTTGAATTTTAATGTTCATCATATGAGTTTCTCAATTTAATTATTGATGATGAATTAAATACGTTGTATTATGACTGAAGGTGAACAAGTAGGTGGGATTTTAAAAAAAAATAAGAAGAAAAAATGTTCAGGACAGATGGACAACAGTTCACATACATTCAAATATAAATGACAGTCACGTAGAACGGTGTATTGTCTAAATAAATCCAATTGACGAACAAAACGCATGCACATATCATTGTTCATTCTTCATCTTCATTCTATCGACAGCTGTCGTGTGCGCATAAACGTATGTTCATTCGATCTATCTATCAGTCTAACCAATCATCTATCTATTTTGACAAATCGTTCACACTTCTGTCATTTAAACGATCATTAAAATTGTTATTATTGAACATTGAATAGTGATTATAGAACACACACACAAAAAAAGAAAAACCAATATAAATATTACCTGACTTGATTTGTAAAAATAAAATAATATTTAAAAGAAATAATCGACGAATCCCATTCATCCGTGTGCCATTCTATGATCCTAATGTTTAATATATCTTTTTTTTTTTCTAGGGTTTTCTTTCTCGTTGTACAACTAAGTAGAACAAATCTATATTTATAAGAAAATGAATAATGACTAAAAGCATACAGAGAGAACGACACGTCTTCCGCCTTCTTCTACTATACAACAACGACGACGACAAAGACACACACATATACAATCTTTATTTCTTTTCTACATTGGGACGACGAGAACGAAAGAGAGAGACAGAGAGAAACAGTAGAGAGAGTGATGATCGCCATCGTAATAAACGACAGAGAGAAAGACATGGACAAGAAGAAGAAAAAAAAAAGAACAAAGTGGCACGCGAATCACTCATATATAAAAGCATGTTGATGAAGATGGAGCCGACAAACAACTGTCCGAACGACGAACAAATGACCCCATCATCGAGAGACCTTTTTTTCTTTTTTTTTTTTTTTTTTCATTTCAATATATTCAATGTTATTCTTCTAGTCACGTCCGTCTTTTTTATTACATGTCTGAAAGTATCTCACACCTTTCTACATACAACAACAAAAAGAAAAAAAGGTTGATGATGATCAACTTATTCATAGCTTAAAAGATTGAATCTATACACTTATTTGAATTATTCAAGTGAAAATAAGAAGAAATATGAAGTACACTTTACACCTTATGTACACATATTAACAATCAACAATTTGTGTTTTTTTGTTTCTTCTATTGTTTAATGTATATATACAAATGTATGATAAATGAATGAAACAATCAGCAGATGGATAATGGCGATCTATCATTCACTTACCATATTTTAAGTGTCTGATTATTAGCCATATTTGTCTTAAGAATATAGTAGAATATCAAAAAGTCTAAAAACCAAAGACGAATTATATGATATTTAATGTGAAGTTTTTCACTATATTTAAAAAATTGAAAAGAAATGATTTTTCTGAATTACCATATGGAAAATGAAGATGAATACAATAAAAAAAAAAAAAAAAAAAAGAAAGTAACACTTAAGAAATTCTTAGTTCATTCGATTTTTGTTCAGTCTTAATTTTCAGGATTATCTGTCATGCATGAATGATGTTAGTTGTCTTTAGCTGTTTCATTTTTTGCTACTTCAGCATGAGAATTGTTGGTCTTCTTCGAAACTGGTAGCTGACTAGGATCATCATTTGTTTTTATTTGTTTATTGTGATGTTGGTCAATTGTTTCTTCAACTGATTTTTGTTCAGAATGATCCTTTGTTGTTGATTTTTCTTCTTCTTGAGTAACACTTGTCATATCTTGACTAAAATTATAAAAGAAAAAAACTAAAATTGTTCGTTTTACAATCAAATGAGAATATGGTTTATAATATTTTCTTTTTTAAAATGAAATTACATGAACACAAAGCGGTGGGAGAACATATAAAAGGTAAACTCGACCTACGAGAATTTTTCTTGGTCAACTCAATTGAATCGCATATCAATGAAAAAATATGTTGAGACCAAAATTTTTGGTATTATTAGCTTCATGAGTTTATGGTTGGATGTTGAAAACTAAAAACTATCAATAGTGATGTATTATTAGTTATTATTCTAATAGCTCTTTGTATCATGTTGAATTTATTTTGAGAATAATCAGACAAATAAAATACTAGGGAAATTATGAATCTGACAGTTCTTTGATGATTCTTCAGTCCTAGGTATAAATCACTAATTGATTGTTTTTGTGTAACGCGGTATAAATTCGATGTACTAGTAGATACTATTATCTTATTCACTGTATTTATGAATGTATCATATCTTTCAACAAATATTTTAAGTTAAAAATTAGAATGATCAAAACTCTGGTATTACTTATTTGATAACCCTTTTGAAAAACTACAAAATCATATATTTCCCAAAGTCAAAAGAATTCCTTTCACTTAAAATATTTCAAAGTATACTCTTTTTCAGGCGCAGTTTTATGGCTTTTTAATCAGTATTTAGAAGATTTCAATCAGAGAAAGTTGAATTTGAGTCAAAATTTCTATGACATTCGGAATCAGCATAAAAAAATTCAGTTGGTCCATGTACGATTTAAAGAATTTCTGAAACTTTTGTTTGTCGTCGGAAAATTTGCCTCTGATCCCCGTCAAGGACCCAACGAAAAATAAGTTACAGCAAACCACCCTTTGACCATTATAAAGAAACTGCGAAAGTTATTAAATGTCACAATGGTGGATATCTCGAAAATATAAAATACAGTTTTCATTGAATTCATCTTTCGTCCTGTCTTTGAGAGTCATTAAGGGTGAATTTTTCGATGAAGAAACAAAGTTTCAGAAATTCTTTAAATCGTACATGGGTCCACTGAATTTTTTTATGTTGATTTCGAGTATCAAATTAATTTTGACTCAAATTAAACTTTTTCTGATCGAAATGTTCTAAATATTGATTAAGAAAGACATAAAATTACACCTGAAAAGGAGTATGCTTGAGAATATTTTAAATAGAAAAATATTTGTTGAAAAAGATAAGACTCTTTCATACATACAGTGAATATGATAATAGTGTCTACTAGTACATCGAACTTATATCTTGTTACAGTAAACAATCAATTAGTGATTTATATATGAGACTAAAGAATCACTAAAGACCTATAGAATTCATAATTTCAGTAGTATTTTGTCTTGTCTGATTATTCTCAAAGTGAATTCACTATGATAGGATGGATTATTAGAATAATGACTAAAAATGCATTACTTTGTTCATAGTTTTTAGTTTTTAAAATCTGATCGTAACTTCATGAAACTAGTACCAATATGTTGGTCTCAACATATTCTTTCCATTGATATATAATTCAATTGAGTTGACCAAGAAATAATCCTAGCGGGCCAAGTTGACCTTTTATGCACTCGCTGTCCTTTCTTTAGTCGGCAAAGTTATTACAAACGGTATATGCAAAAAAAAAAATAAATATTTGAAAAATCTAAGAAAGAAGATTCTAGCTATTCTATAGTTTTCACTACATACGTTTGTTGATTGTGTAATGGATGCTTTTCATTTGATGAATTGTCATCTTCTTCCATGTCTGCAGTTTTTTGAGTATCAGATGTATCACTAGGAACAGACGGTAGTCTGTCGAGTAAAGATTTAGTATTATCTTCTGGTGTTTTATCGTGTGTTGAAAAATCTCTGACAGGTGGATTAAATGTTGTTGGTGATCGTGGTTGATCATCATTTTTACTTTGATTTTTCTTAGTTTCAATTTGATCATTATCATTCGATGATGTTAATGGATTTTTTGTTTTTATGTTTTCAATATCAAAAGAAGTGAATTCTAATTCTTCAGCTTTTCGTACCCATGCATCATAAATATCATCGTCCCAGAGGACAAATACAACCACAGGTACTATGCCAGCTTCTTGATCAACTGTTCGAAGTGCAGCATCAGCACCCTGATTTGCTGGCTATGAAATATAACATTATTAATAATTATATAAGAATAAATTATACTTACATAGCCAAATATACCACAACTAATAGCAGTAAAACCAATTGATTCAAGATCATACAAATTTGCTAAAGCAAGTGATGTTTGGTAACATGAAAGCAATTCTTTGGCACATTCTTCTTTTCTGTATCGATCGTATACAGGACCAGCAGTATTAATAATATAATGAGTTGTTGATGACATATTATAGCTAAGTAAAATACGAGAATGACCAGTTGGTAAACGAACACCTTGAGTGATTTTTTTATGAGCTACACATGCTGTATAAAGTTCAGGTCCAGCAGCTCGATGAATAATTCCATCAACACCTCCACCACCTGTCATATGTTCATTAGCAGCTATTATAAATAAATGAAAATAAAAATAATTCGTCAGAGTATTACTAACAAACCATTGACAATAGCATCGACTTTTGTTCTTGTAATATCACCTTGTAGGATAATCAATATTGATTTTTTTTTATTGATAAAATAGTAACGAGGACATCGACGTTTTGAACTTTTTCCATAACTATACCTTTCCATTAATTCATCTCGATTGCTAAATTCAAAATAAGATTTTAATTGATACACTTTTTTTTATTTGTATGTTTCTTTTTTTGTTTTAACATACTTATGTAAATATTTTATAATGTCGAAATTTTCTTCTGATGAACGATCTTGTTGACTAATAGCTGATTTTTGACTATCTTGTCTATTAAACCTAGAAGAAAAAATTAAATTTTTTTTTAGATTTTTTTGTTAAAGATAAATTCTTACGATAGAAAAGATAAGCCAGAGAATATATAACGTACAATAGGTGTGAAAAAAGATCGAAGGATATTGAAAATATTAAGTCTGGAAAGTAGGACAAGGAAAGAAAAAAACCTGAAATTCAGATAAGACTCATAAATAGAAGCAGTTCATTATTATTTTATTATTAATTTGCAGATATGCGTCGTTTTTTGTTATTCTATTGAAATCCTTTATTAATAAAGAATCTACAAAAATTGTTTGTGAATTACCAAGAATGCTTATTAACTTTGCTATTGAATCTTTTGAACAGACAATAAATCATGTTTACCTATTGTCTTGTTGTTGCGATGAATCTGATGGTTTGTTTTGTTTTTCTCTCGATGACATTTCAGATAGAGTTTTTGGTTTTTTATAAATCTATAATTATAAATACTAAAGAATTTTACGTGAATAAAAAACAAACTAATAAGCAAGAATTATCATTAGAATACTGTAGATAAACATGTCATGTTAAAAAAAAACATATGAACGTTTTGCTCATATTAATTTCGACTATTCTTGGATTTCTACAGTTTCATAGAAATATGTTGACGAATTTGTTCCATCAAACTATTACAATTCACAATAAGTTAAATTTCACTCATTTCATTTTTCTTTACTCATGATCTAAAATTTTCTAATTTGTCGTGTAGTGAAACAGATTAATCTGAAGAAAAATTAAATATTAAAACATAACTGGTATAGTATTACTATCGAAAAAAAAACCTATTGACATCAACATTGGTTTCATTTAATAGAACGCATATTTCAAAACTAAAAAGAATGTATTCTGCTTGAAATAACCTTCATTTTTAACTTCAATGCGTGATCAAGCATTACGCATGACAATCGGAAATTTAAGATAAATATGAAAATAATTACATTATTACAACTTGATTTAGTATTTAATTTAAATAATTAACAGTATATGACTATAAATAAAATATATAAAATTCGTCCTTAATAATACCATATGATCAATTACTATCTAACAAATAGTAATTATTTTCATATAAGTCCAAATTTTCAAGACAATAAAATTATTCTAATGTGTGTTAGTCGATGTTTTTAGGAATAGTCTTCTACTAATTTAATAAATATAAATTTAGATTATATTATCTTACATAAATAAAGTTAAAGTATAGCTAATTGAATATTATGAGTAATTTCCCTTATGTACACAAACAGAAAACTACATAAAATTTTTATGTTAAGTTAATTATCATCTCGTATCAAATATAATAGATAAATTTATTTGATTATAATATACTTAAAAGAAAAATTTGATATATTAGACTAAAAAATTTATTCAATATCGATTAAATTTGATAAAATTTTAAACCAATAACAATCTCTAGTGAAGTAAACTCTTCCAAGAAAATTCTGTTTACCTTTTCCTAGAAAAAAGTGAACAATGTAAAGTGTTTTATTTTCAATGAAGTAAATAAAGGAAATAAAAACCTTCAGCAAATGCAAATAGATGCAGAAAAGAATGGTAGTTCGGAAGAACGAACAGATAAAAATTTTATTGGTACCTATTGAAATTGATGATAGATGTCGAGAAGTATCGAGAAAAATCATTTATTTTCAAATGAATATATTCTTAGATTCTTGAAAAAACTTGAATAAGTATAGATCAACCCAACTCATCGAGTAATTGCTGATAGATTATGATCTACTTTTTTCAACCGATCAATGTAATCCTTAATAGAGCAGCCAACAGGCCACTTTTTTCGGTCTGGTCTGGAAGAAAAACAGACGAGCTTAAAATTAGATTGTCGATCTGTGATCTACCCTGCCTGTAGACATATGCTAAACCAAAATAGTTCAATTGATTGAACTATTTAACTCATGTTCTATTCATCTGAAAAGGAGTTAAACTGTATTTATAATTATTGTCTGTTTAAAAAAAATAATAGTCGTGTGCCATTTTTGCAATAACTTAAAGAAGGAAAGAGCTAGAGAGCTGTGGCTTTCACCAGTCGAAAGAGACGATACTAAGGTAACTTTTTTCTTAATATTGTATAAGACGAAATCATTTTAAAGTCAAACATTTTTACAAAACATCGACAAAAGGCACAAATAAAAATTATCTGTCGTTCATATGAAATTTTGACAAAAAGTACGAAAATTTGCTTAAAAATTAAGAGAAATTCATATTTTTCGAGAGATTAAATAAAGAATTTGATTTGGTTAACTTTATAATGCGTGAAGATGATCATTCGAATTATATCTTAAACTATAAATCTGAGGTCCCTCTATCCTAATCACATATCAAAAACCAAATTTCGTCGGAACGACAGATCATTTTCATGCATTTTTTTATAACCTTTTGCAGAAATGATTGATGTTAAAATGATTTCGTCTTATACAATATTGGAGAAAAGGCTGCTCTAGTGTCGTCTCTTTCGATTGATGAAAACCGCAACTCTCTAGCTCTTTCCTTTCTTGAGTTATTGCAAAAATGGCTGCGACCATTATTTTTTTAACAGACAATAATCTTCCATTTATTATTTTGCCGATTGTAATGCATTCTAGTGTTATTCTAATCATTTTGCTTTGAAAATTCTTCGAAATATAACTCAGTCTATAACGACACATAAAGTTTGAAATGAACTACGACATTAATTTCAACTAGACTTTGATCAGGCCAGGCTAACACGAAAAAATTTGGCCTGGTCTAAGTAACCTGGCAGATACCAGGAGATCATGGTAAAATGAAGTCGTCTTACGGAGTTTTTATTATTGAAAAATGATTTTTATGGAAAATATACATCATATTTTGAATTAACACCTAAACATACAATGAAAATTTAATATCCTATCATAAAATGTTTCGTATCACAATTTTACTTCTACTTGTCTTCAGCTTTCATTCTTCAATAGAAAGTGGTGGTTCTCGATGACTAATAAAATTTGAATGCGAAACATTCTATGATGAGATATAGGATTTTCATTATATTGTTCATTCAGGCTATGATGTGTACTTTCCATAAAAATCATCTTTTAACGATACAAACTTTAAAAGATGATTCTATCTTTCTGACATTTCGCTAGAATTACTTGAAAAAATGAGTTCTATCGCTAATAGTAAAATGATTTTTAAAAAGGATACATCACTTTTTTCCATGCTCCGTAATGATTAGAATAAAACAACAAAAAATATCCGATCCATAATGACCTAAGATTTTCAGAGAGTTATCAATTCGTTTTATTATTGTACTATATTCGAATACTTTGAAATTCATATGTGTAGATTTCATTTTGTATGCTGAGTGTTCTATGCACATTTTTCAAGCTTCCGAAACAAAATATATATATCTCGAAAAAAAATTAGTTCTTTATAAACTTTATTTTACAGAAAAGATTTCGAAGATTTTTAATCTTTCTATCCTTGTAAACTGCTATCGAACAATTTTAAAATATCACAGAAAGACAATATCATCAAATCAAAACATAAGCAAAGAAGATTTCAAAAAACTTGATCGTATTAAAGATAATCTCTGCAAAGTACGCAACAGTATTTTTACATGTGAATATATTTGAAAATTTTATTTTTATATATTTTACCACAACAAAAACGAACAATACAATATGGTCAAATATTTACAAGAAACAATTATTTAAAATATCCATTAGTTGTTACATTCGTACACATACAATAATTTCTTCTATCGATTTTTGTTCGATTTACCATCCATTGGTTGACAATTTTGCAAATGATTTAATTATTTTCTAGTATTCAATACTTGTAATCTTATTTTCAATATTCTATTGTTTTGATTACGTTTCAACAAAAGTAAAATCAATAGTTTACATTCTTGACGAAATGGCTTTGAAGCTAAAAGATGAATATAAAATATTGAACATGAATTAATAAATATTAAGAATTGAAGTGCCAAATAACGAATGAAACCTTCAATAGCTAAACGATTTGTTGTTTTTGAAATATTTGATGTAATAGTTAAATAAATTGTATATATTGGAAACCATACTGTTGATATAAAATAGATAACTACTTCACTTATTACAATCGTCATCAATTGAATATCTCGTTTTTGCATTCTTATTGGCCTATTTATATTTTCATTAGTATATACTATATTCGGATGAACTCGAATATAAGATAGTCGAAGATTTTGAATAGCCAAAAATGAACATATAATCATTATAAAAAGTGGAATCGATGTGACAATTGCTGCATAAATACTATAGACAATTAAATATGTACCTGAACCACCACATCGTCGTCCAGGCACTTGAATATCAACATAAATGAGAACATGAATGGGTAAAGTTAACCATAGAATACATACAATAATCACCAATAAAATAGCTATATTGTATTGATTTAGACGACGAATATGAGCATTACGTGAACATAGAGCAAATCGATCAATACAAGCTAGTGCAACACTTGAACGAGACATCATTAAAAGAACATGAATTATATATGCTCTAGCTTTACAAAATGTTGATGAATATAAAGCTATATCATAGTTTTGATAAGAAACTAGAAGTGCTGGAATAATACCACATAGAATAACTAATAAATTAAAAATAGATGTTGCTATAAAATAAACTGAACATGAATTTGAACGAAATTTCTTTTGACAAAAAACAATTAGATCAAATAAAGAACCAATAATACCCAGTACCATACATATTGCTAAGATATAACGAGTAAGAATAGCTTGTGTCAAATCAAGATCTCCGGTGAGCGTCATAGATATATGTGAGTTAATGAAGATATTTATTTAGTTGTCTGAAATTCATAGAAAGAAAACTGATAAAATAGAGTAGAATACTGACGGAGGGAACTGCTTGAAGTGAGTTACTGCATTTGCTCTCATATTTTATTTACAACTAGAAGATCTGTGAAATAGAAAAAATCCTCAGAAGATATCGGCTTATGTTACGATTTGGCCGAGGTATGGAAGTTTTATTCAAATTTTTCTGTAGAATCTTGATGCTCCAGCAAAATCATACTTTTGAATTTCGACCTAAGGTTTTGCCCAAATCAAAATCTTAACTAGACTAGCTCGTAAACAAATTTTCAGAACTTTTTAGTGTAACATTACTGATATATAATTTTTTCCAATATATCCATGTTGTATAGAATTCCTATAGACAAACGCCTATATTTTGAAAAATTCATAACTTGATAATGTTACACTGCAAACTTTTGAAGTTTTTACTCTAAAGCTAATCTAGAGAAAGATCTTGATTTAGACAAAGTTTCAAATCGAAATTCAAAAGTATGATTTTGCTGCAGCATCAGGATCATAAATGAAGACTTCAGTAACAATTTCATACCTCAATTAAATCGTAATATGGGCTCATATCTTCTACTTGTGAAAAAAATATGAGGGCAAACGCACACTGAATCACTTGAGCAGCTCCCTCGTTAATGAATAGAAAAGATTGAACGTATTTAAAAATTCATCTAGAACAATCAATATTTAGTCTGTATCAAGTACATTCTTGAGTATAGTTAAGAAAATTTCTTATATTAAATTATTTCTCTAATGAACGATTGAGTATGTTTTATTGCGAAATTTCAATTCAACATACGGATAACTTGAAATCTTCAAATTATTCTTCATATATTTTTAGTTTCGTTAGAAAAAAATGATGTTAGTCTCAATGAATTTGAATAATTTTAGAATACTATATGAAAGCCTACTTCTTACTATATAATTTTATTGTTGATGTAATTATCTATGACATTGACATTCAATAAAAGGTATTGCATCTTTGTATTGTTACTCTCTTTGAATCTTAAGATCTTTTATGATTCTCACTGCTTCACACTACCTTCTATTTTTTCGAGAGGGATTCACATCACTACTCTCTTTCAGCAATTCTATAGATCCATTGTAGGCTAAAGCATATCTTTATATGCGGGTCAATAATCAATGAAGTAAAATCAGATTTCTAAAAAAAGAAATGTCACAAAATTATTAACAAATGAGGAGGTTATTTGTAGCAAACTTTATTAATTACTAACAACTAAGAAGAAATTTCTCAGGAAATTCTCTAATTATCGATTCATAAGAAAGAAAATCTAAGAAAATTATTTTGTAGATTTCAGATATCACTGAAAAATTTTTATAGTTTTCAAGATGGACTTCTTTATTTCTATAGATTTACCACTTGATTTAATCATATCAATGTTCAAGAAATTTTAGAAATTCCTCTAATTCTCTACGAATTCCTAGAATGTTGTATATCATTTCTTTAGGATCTTTTTTTTCTCATAAATCAATAATTACTGAAGTTTCCTAAAAAATAATCTGTCCGTGCGTTAGTAATTTCAGAAATCTGAACACTGCTGTGATGATTAATAAATGCATTTTCTTTTTAACTCTTGTAGCTTATTTTATTAATAGACTCAACTGTTTACTATAAAAAAATTGGATATATTAGATTTAGATAGAAATTCATGTCAACACGTTCAGACTTATCCTAGAATGAAAAACAAAGGTCTAAGTGCAATTAAAAGTAACTATTCTGTAAATATATTAATCATTCGAATGTTTCAGATCATCCTCAAAACTTGATCTTGACCCAGGGACATTTAAGTCGCATGAAATTTTCAGGATATGCTGGGGCTATCCTGAAAAGGCTATCATAAAAATTTTCTGACGTACATCTTGATGTTTTCGGGACATATTCAACTAACAAGGTTCAAGAAAAACGCTCATTTGGCAACCTAAAATTCTCTGTGGACCTTCATTCTATAGACTTAATTTTTTGTTTGTTCGAAAGCTCATGTCAGGATGTAGGACATGACAATGGTCTTTCTTTAAAAATTTTTACTGTTTAAGTGGAGAACAGGGATAACAAGCTCAATATCTCTAAAAACTGTACTCTAATTGTAAAAGTACTCTTTCATATAATAATAGCAAAGCTTAATTTAAAAAACTAGACTTTGACATGCTCCACATCTTAGCATCGTTTTTCAAACAAAAAAAATAAGCCGTCTGCAATAATGAAGTTCCTTCGAGAATTCTGAGATGCGCAATCAAAAAAAACTTAAAAAAAGAAAAAGCGAAAAAGCGAAAAAGATTTTTCCGCTTTATCTGAAAAACCATATTTTTCAAGCAGAAAATGATGAAAATTTTTAAAAACAATGAGATATCAAATAAGGAATTATGTCATCTATGGAAGATCAGATCTCGAGCTATCTTGTCATGCATTTATCTCAAGTTTCATATTTTTCAAGAAAATTGACTTTTTTTGTTTGAGAGGAGGCTTGTTATGTCAATAGTTATAGTTCGAAATCTTTAAAATACATGAGAATGAATTTTCTTCATAATTCTGATATATAAAGTCTTAAATTTTCCAATTATTGAAATTGAACTAAGACTATGATAGAGTGATGTTGATGATGCTTCAACTTAAATTTGAGATCAACTGAAATCTATTTGTAAAAAAAAATATCGATTATGCACTAATTTTCTAGAAGCATTTTAACTCAAAAAAAAAAAGTTTGCATAATAATATCGATACCTTGGCAGATGAAAAGAAGTTATACGTGAATGAAATTTCCTGAAATTAAATTATAAAATATATATTTCATTAGAGAGACATGTCAACAGTTTTCTTTGACATCTGGAAGAACTCATTAAAAAATAATAAAAAGAATACTTACTATCGTTTTCTATTAAAATAGAAGCTAACATTATTTCTGTATTCTATATAAAATACAAAAGAAAAGTTAGCTAAATAGCAACATTAGCTAAATCTAAAAAATATAATTATCTTGCTTCTTTATAGAAACAGAAGTTTAAAACTTAACGGAGGAAATTCTAGTTTACTGCATTATTTTTACTAGAAGACTAATTATACTATATAAACGACAAATTACGTCAATTTTTTATTTTAGTTTTCTTTTCTGGAAGGCAAACATATATTTTCGATGAAGATAGCAAATACATATCATATGGAGCGATAAATATTTTCTTTTAACCGAAAAAAAAAAGACGTAGAAATACTCATTCAGTAACTTGGAAATTTTTATTTCGTTTACGAAAAAGAAATAGTAATTATTTTAATAAAAACTACATACAACAGTAGAATAGAAAATATTTTGTAATTAGAAAAGATTGGTTTTGATTTTCCAATGATCAACAATATAGCATATGTAGACGAAACTTAAAACATACAAATGTAAAAGACAGGAAAGATTGATTATCCAACAAGAAACTGATTGTATTAGAAAATATAGAATACTTCGATTTTTATCTCTTCGTTTGTTCTGGTTCATTTACACAATGATTTGTTTTTTTGAAGAAATCTTTTTGCAATACAACATTGATAGACAAGTGAATAGGATAGAAAATTATTATAAGTTCTTAACAACATTTTGACATTTATCGTTCGGTTAATTTTTCTGTAATTCTACGTAGCACAATAACTATAAATTTCGAAGAGGCAAGCAAACTCTATTTTAAGAACTTCTTCTTTAAAAATCCCACACTGAATAAAACATTGATTTCAAGTTCAAAGACAAAAGTATATTCTAATCTTGGATGAATCTTCTTTTAATCGGTCATTTGTCAATAATAAGATCGCAAATGATTTGTGTAACTGTTTTGTAATGAGATGTTATTGATATACAGTCGCTGATCGCATATCGACAACGTCTGTACAGGTCTGCAGGGAAACGTGAGGAATGGGTCCAAATTTTTACTTTTACACTTCAACACTCCTTTTAGATCATGTTTCACAAAATATTTAGCTATGTCAATAGTTGGTAGAAGATTTAAATAAAGCTTTAGTTCTATTCTGTTTATCCTATAATACGAGTTTCAAATGTAATATATTCATCAATTCTTACTTACCTTACATTTCTTTTTTGAATAAAAAGAAATGTGATATTTAAAAGAACTCATTTTGACAACATCTTTTATTTCATGAATAAATAAATATACTAAAAACATCCTCAATATTTTTTGTATCATTTCAAAATTATCATCGTCATTGTGTTGAACGGAAATACAACTAGTAGAATTCATTAACTTGATAAGCACTCGTACTGCATATTTGAATAAGATGAAAAATATAAGAATGTCATTGTCATTGTCATTGAAGTGGCATACTTCATTCTTTTATTTTTAGACAAAATTCATAGAAAAGTGCAATTCTAATATTTTTCTTTTAAGATCTGAATGTAGAGATTACGCATATAAATTATTCTTTAATGTTTTTTTAAATCTTTTGATTCATTACATTCTTTAATTATCGGTATAATTTCCTTTATCTTTAATTAATATCTAGATTATTCTATAGAAATGACCCACATTCAGTAATAACGGTTGTAGACAGAATAATAAAATAAAAACTATTCATTCTATTCTTGTAAATTAAAAATTGATAAATTTAAATCGAATATATTTTTTTTAATGTATTATGGTTCAAATAAAAAGTCACAAAGTAGATGTCATATTGAAAAGCAGTATACGTTGTTTTCTTCTTTATAAACAATGAATAGTTTTAGAGTATAGAATTTCTAAACAAAAAGTAGATTAATATGCAAAACAAGATATCCATACAGTTTGCTCTTGTTTTTTTTTTATTCTAATTTGGTAGAAACTAATCTTATTTTCATGAATGTTTTATATTTAATTAATGCAAAAGAACAGATCGATTATCTATTTGTTTTTACATTGAAAAATCTATACTATGATTTTCATCACTATTTTACTTGATGAAAACAATTACAAAATATAAAATTGTTTGAATCAGCTACGAAAGAATTATTTATTGAAATATACAAGAAAAACAAACGCAACATTATTTGTCACAGAAGTAAAATATTGACATTCAATAAAATACATCATATTTCAATTCTTGTATATTTTTTTTGTATATTAAAGATGAGGAAGAATTTGATTGAAAAGGAAAAACATAAGATGTCAAAAAGAACTTTGGATTCGAGTATTAATTACATTTACCATTATGCCAGAAACAAATTGGATGCCATTCTAAATAAATCAAATAAAATTAGATTAAAAAGAATAAAAACAAGTTTTCATTTAAAATATTTACCATGATAATAGTTATCCCTAAAAATTAAACAATAGTTTTTATTTTCATATGAACAATAATTTACACAGAATAACTTACCATCCCCAAAGACGGCCACGATGCCAACGAGCAAACCAACGACTAGGTAAACGATTAGGCACAGCACCATATCCAACAACAGGCCAGCCATTTGGATAAGCTACAGTTATAGATAAAATAAGAATTTTTAGTAATATTAAAATTAATCTAATTTCTTCACTACCTTCGTTGGCAATCACTAAAGTAATTAAAGCCAAAAATACAATAAGTAAGGTTAAACGTATCATCATTATTAAGAAATTATTATTATTATAATAACTTGTTATGATATAGCAAATGTTTGTCTGTATTGAATGTTTTGACCTATAGCCTTTTTCTTAAGAATATAACAGGGGATACATTCTTTTATATATATAGCCGAAGAAAAAAATAGAGAAATACGTCCAACTGACATGACCTGTTAACAAAAGAGTTACACACTGTCGAAAGAAAATTCGAGAATACATTTCAATACGATTTATTTTCTAGTTGCAGCACGTCCAACAATATCTTTCTATTTCAAAGAATAAAATAAATATACGTCTGACTGTAAGCGATTTCATTGAATTCTTTATCTATAAAAGAAAAGGAACGATGATAGAATATGTTTACTATGATTTTTTACTTCAAAAATAATGGTTCAATAACAATACATGTCATAGTTTTAGTTATATATTAATAATACTCGTACAATTATATTTAGAATCTCATATCTCTACATCGTCAGTCATTTGTTTTGTTCTATAAAATTGTTGAATATCGAAATATTTGATATAGAACCGTATGTTCTATTGGTGCATTTAAACAAATAATTGATAATCAACTGAAACAAAACAAAACAGTCTAATAAGGTTGTAGTCTAACTGATACAGATGGCACATCATTTTCTTTGCATTTCAATGTTAAAACATTCTATTCTTTATTGTTCTTAGTATTACGACATGAAAAATTACTAGCATGATTTTAAAGTTTTACATTTTGTTAATTTAAAATCATTAACAATTATCTTCTAATTTAATAACTATTAAAGAGAACGGCACAGAATGGTTTTCATCCTCTTTTATAAGATGATCTTATCACATGTTTTCCAGCAGAAATAAAATGAACAATAAGAAAAACAATATTGAACATCTATATAGAGTGAACCCAACAATAATAAAACAAATATAAAGATGTGGAATTCAAAGTGTAATAAGTTTTCTTTTTGGTTTTTCTTGTATGAAAAAATAAATAATATATTTTATCAATTTGATTTGGTGATAAATGTGTTCATCTTTATAATAATGGGAAACCACAACGAGTTCCATTACTAGCTCAGACCTTCATGGAATCAGGATCTATTAGATGATTTAGAGTGTCCTGCATCTTGCATAGCAGGTCACGCATTCTGGGACGTCCTCTGATAACTAAATCCTTTGATTTCGATATAATAAAGATTAAATAAATCATCGTTATAGACGTCTTGTATTAGTTGTACTCTTGAATCACTTTCATAAGAGATATTCGGTGATTATTTGATGCACTACTGTTTACTATATTGCACAAGCTTCTAACAAAGATCTAAAAATAATCTAAACTTTCATTCATTCGTTATTGTCAAAATTTTATTTTAGAAATATTGGCCACTAGAATTTAGTCATCAATAAAACTAATTTAACTTCATAGTTTATAGATATAAACCGTTTATCTGTTATATGTTATCATACAAATTCTTTGAAATAACGGGTGGGACAAAAGTTTTGCATTAATTTTGTTTTTGATATAACTCTGCAACGCAATGTCGTGAAGACTTGATTTTTTTTTTGTTAGAAAGAGCAAAGTGTCTAGTGCAAGAATATATAAAAGAGTTTGATTGGAAATGTTTTTCGAAAACTACAACAATCTTAGAACAGAAGGCGTTGGAAAACTCTTCCGCAACTTTTTTGAACTTAGAAAAAAATTCCTATAACTGGACAGGTTATCTTTTTATTCGACTAATCCGGATTTTATAATATAAGGATAGAGCAGTATTACGTTACAAAAAAAGAAATTTTCTACATGTTTTATAACGGTTGAAATGAACGCTTTTATGATATCGTCTGTGTCATCGATTTTTCATCATTGTTGGTAGCAATCGAAAAAATAAACTCTATTTCGCAGGAGAGATTGCTAGGAGCTATATATTTTATAAAAGAAACTTTATTGAGTCCTCTACCAAATGATATTATTTGGAATAGAACACAACTTCTCTATGAGATATTCAGAAAAAAACTTATTTTCACGCTGCAAAACCAAATTCGAACAATTAATTTGTTTTTATCAACGTGTCTTTTGTTCATTCTCTTGTATGTTATACCAATTATTTTAATACCAAATGAAAACCTCCGTTGTAATGAACAACTGTATATATATGGTGCTCGAAAGTGTCGAAAGTGGCTAATGAAAAAGGCTCAAACAAATATTTTTGGATTAAAAAAATGTGACGAAAGTTGCGGAAGAGTTTTTCGGAGCGCTATGTTCTAAAACTATTGTGGCCTTTGAAAAGCATTACAAATCAAGTTCTTTTATATATTTTTGCACTAGACACTTTGCTCTTTCTAACAAAAAAAAAATCAAGTCTGTACGACATTGCGTTGCAGAGTTATATCAAAAACAAAATTAATGCAAAACTTTTGCCCCACCCGTTATTATAAGAACTATTTATATTCTTTTTCTAAATAAGATTTTGGAATATTCTGTATAGTTTTTAATGTACAATCCTCATTGATCAAAATTGGAAATAGAAATTAAATCATACATATTGTACTCTATTTTTCAGACAAATGATATAGTAATTCACCGAGAAGATGAATAATGGATAATAATAAACGTCTACTCGATTATTAGATTGTGGATGACACTGAAATTTCATTGCTTAAACATAGTAATTAGAAACTTAACAGAATTCATTACGGACGAACTATTGTTACGTTTTCATTTTTTTCAGATTTGCTGATGTTTATTTCCATGTTTTACTGATACAGATTTGTTTGACGTTCTCCTATGATAATGACTTTAATTTTGTAAATTGACATAACTTTGTTTTTGAATTAGATATGTTTTGTTGTGGATATATATTCGATTTCTTAGGTGTTTTTCTTATGGCAAAATATTGACAATAGTTAATTTGTAATTGTTCAGTGATCTATACAAATTTTAAAAGTATGGTACAATAGTTTTGGTAATCTTGAAATGTAACAGTAATACTGTTGAAAAGAAATCAAAAAATTTATCCTCTTAATGGATTTTGAAAAATACCGAAGATTACATAAATATTAGAAGTTTATTAAGATGTTCGTAACGTGTTTAATAAAGTATCAGATATCCATAATGATGAATTATTTTCAAATTTCGTGTTGATTTGATGTAATAAGATAACTTCTGATTGAAATAATGTTTTGTTTTGTATATTCTCATACGTAGATTTAATAATCGTGTTTTCATCTCTATTAATTTCTAAGTATGATGACTTTTTCATTGATAATGTGCAAAAATCATGTACAGAAAGTTTGGCTAAATAATTCAAACCAAAAAAATAAAAATTATTTTAAATCAATTATAAAATAATTTATTTATGCAAACTATCATCAGAATAAATAGAATTTAATACAGTAATATCATATTATTCGATTCATATTTTTCTATATCTATGATTTCTTTAGATGGAAAATGAAAAATAATAGGTATTAGCTTTCTTTTTTGAGTTTGTTAGACCATGTAAAAGATTCGTCTACATTTGATATTATCTAATCAATATTTCTTTTTAAAATGCCCTATGAACGTTCATTCTTGATTGAAGTATTGTCAAGTGGCATATATTCCATACCATTTTAATTTAAAAGCTTAAATCATAATATTATCTTATTTGTTAATAAAAGAAGCAAAAAAAAACCAATCAAATAAAATTTAAAATTATCGAAATTTTTATTTACATTGATGAATGCTAATGAAACATTTTACATCTCGGAGAAAGATTCAATATGAAAATCTAAATAAAATTTTTAATAAATCAATATTACAATAGATTATCGAATCAGTGATAACAAAAAAACAACAAACAACCAACAGAATTTTGACTGAGTTTTGAATTATGAAGACTATGACATGTAGAGCTCGACAGTTCCGATTTGGTTGCCAAAATATCACGTGGAATCGAAAATTTTTAATATACTTTTAAAAAACTTTCACTATTGAAATTAAAAACGCCACATATTCTAGTACTTAAACAAAACAATATGATACATATATACTGAAGTTTTTTATCTCAAGAATGAAAAAATAAAGATTTCTCGACATAGATGTTAAATATTCTTGTATCTATCTGATGATTTAACAGTTCCCATTCCAAGAAATTTAAAAAAAATCGGTTTCAGTTTGTTAAAACCGATGGTTTCTAATGCCATAACAAAATCTCTGAATAAATTGATGAGATTAAGAAAAAAAAAACATTCAATTCAGAATATAACTTTATTTTCAATTCGTTCATCTTTGAATAAAAAAATTTTCGAAAAATAAACATAAATAATATTCTTTGATCATCATTATCATCTTTTTCTCAAAATTGACTCTCCCATCCTCACACTTTTTTTTTTCGTCTCTTTGAAAAAAATAAGAATAAAAACGTATTGTAAATTAACTTGTTTATTTGTTACACATCTTCGTTAGATTTTTTTTCTTCTATAAAAGTAAAAGAAAAATAAAAAACTCGTTAAATGTTTATTATTATCATCATAAAATGATGACATTGGCTTATCGTCACAATGATCACTAAAGAGAGAAAAAAATATGTTCATTTTCCTAGTGTCAACTTATTCGAAAATATTTCGTCGGCATCACTTTTCTAAATCAACCGTATCGTAATACATATATATAGAAGCACCAGTTTCCGACTTCTGAATATATATTTTCCCGTATCTAAACGAAAATTTTGCTATATATTTTTGTTTTGATCTTGTTTCATTGATAAAAAGCGAAGGAATCACATTTTTCTACATAATATCAGTTAAATTCGAAATAAAATTTCTATAACGTAAGTCGAAATACTTTTATCTTGTTGTTCGATAGATATCAGTTAACAAAATTTTTCGTTTATTTGATCAATAAAAACTACCAAATGGCATGTTGTTCCTTTTCTTTTTGTTTGTTTTCTTTGATCTATATCAATCACCAGATGAGCTTAGGTGTATTAATTAGTCTTGTTTTTTTCTACTTTTTTTGATGTTATTCTATTGATTATTATTGTCTTCTGAATTATGATTGGTGAAGAAAATTAATAGAAATTTTTTTCATAACTATGAATAGAGATGTTCTATATCACAACTGCTATCATTCATTTCAAAGTTATTTAAAAAATATTCATCATCTAGTTATTACAAAAGGTTAAGTACTCTGAAATTTTTTTTTGTTCAGTCATTCTTTTGCTATATAATATTATTTCTAGGGATTTAAATATGGATCCATATTATTCGTCTCCAACACCATATTATTATCAATCAACATGTCCTTTACATGATTCATCTTCATCATTTTTATCTGATTCTTATATTGATCCTTATTCATCATATCCATGTCAATCAACATCGTATTATTATCCAGTATATAATGATCAAACAACATCATCAATGGGTTTTTATAATAATTCAACAACAAATACATATGTTCAACCAACATATACAATGCCACAAACAAATGTTCAAGTTTCACCAGCAAATATTCAAGTTAATCATAGAACACAATCATTGAATACAACTTTTGAATCAGGTAGGATTATTTCGCATGAAAGTTTTTTTTTTTTGATGATTTTTGTTTTTTTTAGTCCCTCGAACAGGTCGTCGTCGACGTCAACGAACTATTTTTTCCAAAGATCAAGTTGATATACTCGATCAAGTATTTGAAAGAAATCAATATCCTGACATACAACTTCGTGAACAACTTTCTCAACAACTTGATGTTCCTGAAGCTCGCATTCAAGTATGATTCATTTTAAGAAATTCTTTCAAATTTAGAAGTTCTTTTTTTTTCTTCTAGGTTTGGTTTAAAAATCGTCGAAGCCGTGCTCGAACAGCAACAAAGTCACAATATTAATATAAACTAGCCGTTGAATTTCATGCACGTGCTTTTCTGTAATTTATTTTTAGTTAATAAAATTTCTTGTATAAAAACTTATTCGATAGCTTATTAATTGTAATGTTTGATTGAAGAGAAAGATGAACAAATTTTTCTTTGCCAAAAAAAAAAAGTTTAAATATGAATGTGGCAATGTATATATCACACGCAAGCTTGATGAGAAAAAAGACATGTGTCTTGATGGCAAAAGATAACAAGAAAAGACAAGTTTTTTTTGTTGTATAGATTAATTGTAATATTGAATAAGATGAGTGATGAAGAAGAAATTTTGATTCCTAATGAACAACTTCGTTCGCTAGGAAAAAGTCGTTTTGCTGCATGTTGTGTTACGTGTAGTCTATTAATAACGTCTATTGTATGTGCAATTGTAATATATCTAACAAGCAACAGAGCTGTATCAGAATTAAAATATGATTCATTATGGTTTCCATCAACTGGTAGTGAATCATGCATTCGTCTAATCGATATTAATGGAGATGGACTTGATGATGTTATTGTTGCAGTAACTGAAGTAACAGCAATTACAAATAATATACAACATGACAAGAATAGTTCATCATTTTGTGAATCAATCAATGTAGAAGTGCCTTGTAGTGGTATTGTATATGGTATACGTGGCTATGATTTTACTATACTATGGTCATTTCGAGTTAAAACATCTATATTCGAAATAGTTTGTGATGTCATCGATATTAATAATGATGGCCATCGAGATTGTATTGGTGCTGGACGACAAGGTACATTAGTTGCATTTGATCCTCGTATTGGTAAATTGTTGTGGCATAATAATAAAATAAAATCAAAACATTCATTATGGAATTTTTATAATCCTCTTATACTTCCAGTTGATGTTGATCATGATAATATAAATGATATACTTATTTCACATGGTGGTAATCCAACAATACCATCGGAAGTACATGAACGTAATGCTAGTTGTTTATTAATTATTTCAAGTCGTACTGGAAATCAAATAGGTGAACCATTTTGGATGCCAGATGGAAAAGAAACATATATGTCACCAATTTTATATAATAATTCTACAATACTTTTTGGTACAGGTGGTGAAACAGTATCAGGTGGATTATACGGTATATCAATAGAAAATATTATAAAACAAAATAATTATTATGTAACAATTTTTCAATCATTTGAAAAGGGTGTTATGGTACCACCGATTGTTCTTGATATTGATCATGATGGAATTGATGATATACTTGTAAGTTGTTTTGATGGAACATTAGAATTAATTAATGGAAAAACAATGAAACCCATATGGACAAGAATATTTCCAGGATTTGAATTTTATGCTTCACCAGGACCAGGTGATTTTAATAGTGATTCATTTGTTGATTTTATGATTATACTTAATTATGGTAAGAAATATTATTATTATTATTATTATTGAAGAATAAAAACAAAATAGGACTATAATTTTTTATTTTATTTCTTAGGTGAATGGGATCGATATAATTATAGTGAAATATTAATAATTGATGGTTTGACAGGTGAAACAATTTGGATAAAAAATAATACTTTTGGAGAATTTTCATCTCCATTAATATTACAAATGACAAAAAATGGAAAATATCAAGATAGTTTCATTTATCAACAACGTGGTCAAATATTTGAAAAAAATCATTCAAATACATCTTCTATATTATTTCATGGAATTGGACTTCAAGATGGAGAGATTTATAAGTAGATTATTTGAAATTATTTTTATTTCCTTTTCTTTTTTCTTTATTTTGTTCTTTAGAAATGAAAATTTAGTCTCATTGAATACAAATTATTCTTGTGATCAATTTACATTAAATGGTTCAATTGTGAATATATATTTAACAAATATTGAAGAAACTCGATTAATAGGTTTAATATATCCTCCTATGAATAAGGAAAATAATCTTTGTAGTGATTATGAACCTATGGAACGATCTGGAGGTGCTATTGGTGATCTTAATGGTGATGGTATTTTCGATATAGTTGATATAACAACATTTATAACAAAATTAACATCACATAATATAGAAAATTTTGTTGCACATTCAATTTTAACAAGATTTTCATTGAATATAAACAAAATTGAAATTGAAATAGTAGCAAATTATCAAAAAGATATTTCTAATAAAACAATTGATCAAAATCTTATTAATTTATTAAAAGAAAAAATTTCTTTTCCAACAAAATCTATTAATAATAAAAATTTATATATTATTTCAAAACAAACATGGAATAGTTATTTAGGTCGATTATCCGACAGTCATTACTATCGAAATATTTAATAATATTTATTATTATGACATTATTCAATTTTAGTGTCTAATAATTATTGTTGAAAAATCGATTAAAGTTATTTTTTAACCTACTTGTATACATTTGATATTCTATGTTTTGTTTTTGTTTTTTGAAAATGAAAAGAATGATTTATTCTCATTATTTAATTCTGATTCAATATGAATATTATTTATTCAACGATAATGACACATTTTACAAAAATCACTTCAGCAAATATACAATGGTTGTTATTTAAATGACTAGTAAAATAGATGAAATAATCAATAAAAAAAAGATAGATTTTATTAGTAGAATTTTGTTTTATCCATATAAAATAGGGCATAAATGTGGATGTGGACTCGAATGGGCGTTCATTTCATTCACACACACATACGCCTTTATGATCCCTCGTGTTCAGGTTCAGTTTCATGAACAGTAACTTTTCTCACTATCTGCATGATATACTGGATAAATACCTGCTCTATATTAAAGTCCACGATTGTTGACTTTGTTGCATCTGTAATAAACTGTTCTCCCATTTTCTCTATAGTTCGTATAATATTTTGACGATGCATTTCTAATGAATGCTTCTCCTCGATCGACATTATCAAACGTAGCCTCGTTAATCCAATATTTCGATTTCTTTTTTTTTTGGCAAGGCCTTTCGCTTCCATTTATTTCATAATTTTCTTCCGCAACATCTTCATCTGATATATCATTGTCATATTGGGCAACTTGTATCATGTCTTTAAGCTAAAGTTGAAGAAAACAAGAGAAGCAGAGTACATACATGTATGTGGTACATAGTATTTGTACTACATGGTACAAGAAAAGAAGAAAACAAGCGAATCATATTTACAACGCATTTCAATCTCTATATTTATCCAGTGTTTTAATAGACCGTTAGAAAATTTTATTTACTAATTTTATAATTATTTAACTTAGTGACGATTCCATCTATTTTATTAGCTACATAATCTGTTTCCCTATATAATCTACTATTTTATTATATTCTCATTGATTTTCAACATTTAAACGTTCTCTTTCAACATGATATAACCTTTTTGATGTGCACGTCTAGAAAGAAGGGATCACATTAAAAAGATTCAAGAACTATATGTTTTTCGAATCAAACAGTAGCACATTATCAGATTGATCTCATGGTTAAAAAAAAAGCAATGAAAATTTATTATATAAATAAAATATCATGAATATTAAATATGAATAAAGGAGAAAAAAATCAAGTTTCTTAATAGACAATAGTAAGTGTTGGTGGTATTGTATGAATAATGGTTCCAGTAAAATTTCCAATGACTTGTGTCGTTAATGAGTAATCATACAAAACGTAAATATCGCCTTTTAAAATTCTAACTTGTCCATCAGTTACATTAGCTGGTCGAATATGTATTTGTGTATTTGTTAAATTTTTTAATTTATTTATTAATTGATTATCACAACTTGTAGAAAAATTTATTAAAAAATCAACTATGACTTGAATTGTACTATTTGAATATCTAGGAGAAATAAAATTTATATACAGTATGTGTATACTATCATTGATTTTTATCTTAATTGTTTTCTATACCAAACTTGTAAAATGATCTAATTGATTGTGATGTTAAGTGCGTTAGAACTGTTAGAAAATTGCGTTTATCGTTCAATTTTATGAAATGAATAATAGACAAATATATGATTCTTAATGGAAAAGATTTGATCAATAATGATTTTCAATTTGTTTGATTTATGTAAAGTCTTTGCACATCAAAACCAATGCTAAAAGTAAATTACTTAAGAAAACCTTCCTCCTCTTTTTTGACCATTTCTGGTTCTTGAAGAGGATGCAACCAGTCTATATGAAATGTTTATTGTAGATAGAGCGCACCTAAAGTAAGGAGAAACACGTTCAAGAAAAAAAAAAGCTTTGAACAAGGTTTCCGCTGTTTTTTTGGAAACTCTGATTTTTCACAGGAACATATCTAGTCTGGTTACAAACTCCGTCTAACGCTGTCCGATCGAGCTGAAAATGTTTTTAGGAGGCACCTTAGGCTATTTCTCAAAGGTGATTTGAAGCTTTTTCAAAAATCTTGCCTTCTTTCTTTTTATAAAAGAAACACATAAAGGTTTGGATCCAAAATCGGAGTACTGGTATTCAAGGCTCTACAAATCCAAATAGAACAGTTAAAAACAAAAACGACCGATTTCATTTCTGGAGAATACTTCCAAATATTTGATCTGTGGTAAGGATTTCATGCGGATAGGGCGTATCCTCTTCGACAACCAGAAATGGTCGAAAAGAGGGGAAAGATGAGTACCTTTAATACCAAAGGATAGAGAATTTTGTGCTCTATGCTTCAACGATCTTTTCAAAGTTCTCGAGGCTGGTCTGTACGAGAACACAACTGTGGGTATTTTTGAGTCCAATATGGAAAATCATGTGTTCAAAAGTCAGACTTACTCTATGAAAGATTTATTATTATGCTGTGGGATATAGAATTTAATTCTGAACAAAATAATATAAATATTAAATTGAACTGTGAAAATAGTTAGGATTGTTTTGTATTAGAAAGCAACAATTGGATAGATTAACCAGAAAAGGTCTTCTTTCTGATGCTTTCGCGTTTTTAACTTCAAAACTGCTTCTCCTAGATATTTTTTCTAAAAATTTTGAAACATGTATCTAAAGATTCAGAATTTTGTGAGATAGTTGAAAATTCGTCGCAACCTTTATTAAAAATCTTCATTAGTTAGACGAATAAGCAGATGTTCTTCTTCTAAATTTTTTGTATATCTTGAAATCGTCTATCTTTAAGCATAACAGGGATTTTTTTATGATTAAGAAACAAGAGAACAATGCACTGATAGTAATATTCGTTAAAGACTTATTTCGTCTTCTAAAAAAAACAACACACTTCTGTACATACTTTTACAGTTTTTCTCTGAAAATCTCGTCATTAAAATGACTAAATTTTGTCTTACTGTTCGTATTAATTCAGGATACATTGTAATAGCACCTGCAAGTGGAACTGGTCCATCATTTTGACTTGCTGAAATCTGTGTATTTGTTTCATCAAGTGTAGCAAAATAATTACTTTTTGCTGTTGAAACTGTTAATACATAATTATTTAGAAGAAATTCTATAAGAATCAATCAATTTCTTTTTGTAATTCTCAGATAAAATCTTTCTACTTACAATTACTAACTTGTATTGATTCATTTGTTTCTATGATATTTATTGGATTATCCAATTGTAATGAAGAAATAATATCTATTAAAATATAGAAATAAATTATTTAATTTAAAAACAAATATTTTTTGTCGTGTAATTATCTCTATATTTTCAATTGAAATATATGAAGTATAAACTATCACTGAATCAGAAAGGATATAAGAAAGATTTGTTGATTGAATAAGAAAACGTATTGATATTAATAGTTGATTACTTGAACATAATTGTTTAAAAATAATAGATCAACAATGTATATTTCATGATTTACATTCTCATGTATACTCAATCAAAAAATTTAATGTAACACTAGAAATAAATAGAAATTAAATTCTTTTTTTCTCACCTCATATTATCAGTATATGATATCATTTGTAAATATATAAATATTAAATTTATCTCGATTATCACTAGCTTTTAATTGTTGTTCAAGCTATATAATCATAATTATATTTATTTTGACTATAATTAATACAACTTACTGCATATTGAATTGATGAATTCACCTTTGATTGAGCTTCATCAAATGTTAATATTACTTTTATATTTTGATAATAATTTAAATTGAACTAAATCTCATTTTGCTAATAATCGACTCATTTGTAAAACATAATTATTCATTCTTACAGCTAGAAAAATAAATACAAGAAAAAAAAACATATTTTTATTCTTTTTTAATTTCATAATTAAATCAAAACAAGCATATTAGTTAGAATAAAACGTATTTTTGGTACTGATTTATTTTCTATATAAAGTGAAATGATTGACAAGACAATTATAGATGCCATAAGAAATGCAAAACCAATAAAAACAAACATTGTTAATGAAAGTATGATTATTTGTAACCAATATTTTCTAAGAATAATTATATGTCAACATATTCATGATCTTCATATCTAACTTACATTCATTTGACTGTTTGTCTCTTTGATGAAATCATCGTAGGATTTTTATTTGAAAATAATAATTTACTTTTTTTTTTCATCAAATCAATTGAATATTCAACAATTTATACTCTATTTCTTTTTTGTTAATTATATGATAAATGAATATATATATATATATATATACATAAATTTCGTTTTAGGTATATTTGTACATTTTTTGATGTCCAAAATTGATATGCATTATTTGGAACATCAAGATAAAAACAAACAGAAAATTATTTTATTTGCTTTTAAGAAATGTGAATGTTATAAGTAACATGGATGGTATCATATTACTTAAACAACAAAAAAGAAAAAACATGAAAGAAAGCTTTCAATGTGTTTTTATTAATGCCATCTTTTAAAGTCAAAACAAAAGAGTATAGTTGATTTTTTATTTCGCACGTATTTAAAATTTGTTTGTCTTTTTGTTTTTAATAAAAACAAAAAATTGAACTGATGGAACGTTATAAAGGATCAAGTCAAGCATCCATTGATAAAAGATCCCACACTACTAAAGAAAGTAGTGCTCTATCAATTAATAAACACAATCAAATACAAAATGAAATTGATAATCTCATTCAACAGGGAATTCTTGAGCCAATATATAAATATGATCCAAAACTTGATTCTATGTGTGTACCAATTATTAATCGTGATCAAGTTATTAGACAAACTCGTCGACAAACATGTGGACTTATTTGGAATTCAATTCGATCACCAATGATAAGTAAATTAGTATATGATGGTAATTCTTGTGCTTTTGTAGAAATTCTTCGAACACCAAAAGAATGGTCACGTTATGATATAGATCTTCTTCTGCTTAAAATTCGACATAAGAATTTTCTTAATGGACTTGCTCTACGTGATGAATTTGTTCGTATACTTCAAATTATTCTTAAACGTGATTTTAATGAAGAAACAAATAGTGAAAAAAAATATTCTTATGAATTAAAAGATGTTGATTTTACACGAAATACAATTCAATTAGTATTTAATAGTCGACAAGATATTGAATTAACTCTTATTATATCATTAATACTTTTAGTTGAATTTGATGTATCTTGTATAGATTTTCTTCATGATACATATACATTACTTTGTAATCATAATGATTTTAATGATTATTTAAAATATCATCCAGATATAAATCATACACGTTTAACACCATATAATTCAATAAAATTTCTATTTGATTATAGTTTAACTGAAGCAAATTTATGTGAATATTTATTACAAAAATCAAGTCCATTATCATTAATATTAACAGGTTTTTTAAAATTACGAAAAGAATGGTTAAAATATGTTCAACGTGCATCAAAATATGCATCAGATACAATTAAAATGCAAATACATTCAGAAAAACATCGTCAATCAACATGTTCAGTTAATTCAGTACGATCAGCAACATCTAATACATCAACAATGAATAGTAAATTTTTTAATTTAAAATTTTCATAGATTGAATTTTGTTTTTAATTTTTCTTTGTTTTCTTATTTTTAGAAATTACACAAAATAAAATTCCATTATCAACAGAAATTGAAGTAGCATTTGAATGTTTATTTTCTGTATCATTACTTCGTCTTTTATTTTTAACTATTTGTACAAAATATAAACAATTTGGTGCATCATATGAAAATGATACAGCATATGCTATTGAAAAAGCATTACAATTATATAGTGATGCTTTAGAAAATAATTATCTTGAGCATCCATTTCTTAAAAATATTAATTTTTTACCAGATAGTTTAGTAACACATGAATTAAGTATTAAAATTGGAATAAAAAGATTAATTAAAGAAATGCAACGAGATTGGAAACGAAATATACGTCGTTAGAAAAAAAAACAATAAATTAAACTTGTTTTTTTGTTTTGTAACTTCTTTTATTTTATTTTTTTGTAGTTAAATAAAAACATCCATAAGAAGTTGTTTTTCATGAAAATTATTTCTTTGTAAAAACAATCAACGACTATATATATATATATATATATGTTTGCACAAGAGACATTGTGCGTTTTTGTAAGTAATAACAGAATACAACAACACAAAAATAAAACGATAACCTTGAATTTTTGATTGTGCCATTTTGAATAAGAGAGTGCGTGAGAGAAAGATCGATAGGTAACTGTGGTTTATTTTTTGTCAACATAAAATTTACCCGTAAAACTTTCTTACATGTATATTTTTCTAGTAACCTTTTTTCACTCTAGAACAAGTCAACATACAAACACCTCCGCTTGTTTCTTCCTGCTGATACTTTTTGTAAAAAAATAACTAGGTAGCTTCTTCGCTTCGTCGTCGTCATCATCATCATCATCATCATCCTCTTCTTCCTATTTTTCTTTGTCCCATATCTTGTATGAGTAAAGAAACGACAGCGACGACCCCCTCCTCCTAACAACGACATAAAGGTGAAAAGCATAAAGAGCGTTGACGTCAAAGTAGGCAACAAATCAACGACATTCACATAGAAGCACTCATTTCATCATGTTGACAACAACAAATAACAACGACGCATTGCTCATCTAATCATATGTAGGAAAATAAGCCAAGGTAAGCTAAGGTGGTTTATTTATCATTCAAGAATTAGAAATACTTAGATAATTTATATAACAAGAAAACATTTTTGTTTGATAATTATGTAGTCATATTTAAAGATTAGTATAGTTTTATAGATCTCATCGAATATAAATATACAGGTAATAGTGTAACTATATCATCTACTTTTTTTTAATTATTATTTATTAATCATTGACTCTATTGAAACATCGTATCTTTTATATTTTTGTTTGCATCGGATTATTGTGGTGAAGTAATCATTTTTTTTTCTGTTGCTACCTTGCGATGCACAAAAAATAATCATTTCTCGGATGCCAGCCGGCGTACTTTTATAACACGCATTTTTTGATCAATATAAGGAGAAAAAACGACTATCGAAATAAAAAAAGAAAAAAAAAAGAACAAGATTAACTGAGAAAATAAATGGCACAATAAAATGCCTTTTTTTCGTTGAGTAAAACCTATGAGTTTTAATGAGAAAATAAAATTTTTTATGTTTGAAGAATTTATCGACTTTATTTTTACTAAAATAATTTCTTCTCGAATATTTCAAGATTCATAATCTTCACTTATCATCATAATGATTTTCGGAATCGATGGACATTTTATGAATGAAAAAAAAAAGATCAGAAAAAATTAAAGAAAAAAATATTACTAATCTATGACGGAAAGAAAAAAACATTAGTTGAATATGTCAGAGTGCATTATGTATATGATTTTTTTTTTAAATATAAAAAGGTAACAGGTTATTATGCTATTGGTTAGGTCTTTTTCTTTTCCAGCTTCTGAAATACAATGTGACATTACTGTAAACCGCGACGAGACATTTTAAATGATAACTTTCGATTAAGCATAGAAGATGTTATAAAGGTAAATATCACGGAACGAGATAAAGACATGACTTAACAATTCTTTTATATATATAGATATAAAAAAAATATAACAAAAAAATCATTCTCTTCTCTCATATGTTTTTATTGTGATAAAAATTCATTTTTTTGTTCTTTCGTAATCAACACGTACATACATATTTTCACTTTGTTTCCTTCGTCACAGGCATAAACAGAAATCTCATTTCTTTTCTCTTTCTTATTATATGAGTGTATGAAGAAAGGCCACATCAAACATATATCGACAAGATTTTAATACACATACATCTACTCTCTTACATGTGCGTGCAGTTCGAGTCTATTATATATGTTGACACAATTCTTGGTCGCGTCGACCACTGTTGAATATATATATATATATCTATACATATACATGTGTTGATCTTGAACTATACAACGACTATACATTAATGACAAAGAAAAAGAACGATGTAGAAGATGAGTACTATAATAATTGAAGGTACTAGCTATTATTAACTCAATCAATGAACAATCATCATAGTTCAATTTTGATCAAGTATTATTTATGGTGACATCAGATTGGCAAAATAACTGATGAATGTGAGTCTATCGATTATCCTTGACCGTATAGAAAACATAAGGTTTTTGTTTTTCTTTATGATGAATAAGTAAAGGTAATAGCTATAGATACGTACGTAATCATGTATGATTGTCAGTTTCCAAGGCTAAAATATATGTATATATATATATGTATAACAGTAAAAAGACTGATTCTCCATAGATGTAGAAACAAAAAAAGGGATTTTCAAAATAATATAAATATAACTATTCGTTATATAAGAAAATATATTCAACTTTATTCAAAAAAAAAACCAGTAAGTAAAATGTCAAGAACAAGAAGAAAAAAAGAGCTTATTTGATCTTTTCAATTTTTTTTTTGTATCGATTAAAAGGATAAGAAATGTTTATTATTAGGTGTACCATCTACTCTTCTTTGTCGGCCTCCAATGACCGAGAGTTATTTAACTACAGATATTATTGTTATTATTGTTCTAGTCGTCGTATTAAGTATGTTTTAATTTATTTCAAAAAAAAAAAAAAACAAAATAAATAAATAATTATTCGAAAATTTTTCTAGTTTTAATTGGTGCATGTGCGTTTTTTACACATTTTTATTGGACAAAAATTGGTGTTGCTGAAATATGGAATACAGCAAAATGGAGTTCAATGCGTAGTTCATTTTATAAATCAATGCGTCGTTTTAGTCGAGCAAGTAGTAATAAATTTGATTCTGAAAGACCATTTTCTGCCCAATCCGTTTATTCGGAAGATCCAGATGGTAGTGCATTACCAGCTCCATTACGAAATAAAAAATCAAATCCTGTTACTCCTTCGAATATTCAATCATCTTCAACATTACAAACTCAGCCAAAATCTAATACTACACGTCGAAAATCAAGTAATCAAGTAGAACCGGTTCCTATCGTATCATATCATAAATCTGAAAAAACAAATAATGCAACTAAAACAGGACAACCCTCCGAAAATGCCAAAATTCATAATGCTCACGAAAACGATGATAGATACCATGATGGGTCTATTATTATTGAAACAAATCGTTTTTAAAAAATAATATACGAGTCTTCACCTTACGATAAGAAATTTTCCCTTTTTTTTTTTTTAAAAAAAACTTCAATCATCTGCTTTTTTCTCTCAAAATTTTGGTGATATTTGGCTTCACCCTGGTGATAAATTTTTTTTGTTCTTTATTTTTCGGCTTTTCACTTAAATGATGACTTGTTTTTTCTCTCTCTCTCTCTCTCTCTCCCTTTTTGTTTTTCTCTATTTTTATGACGTATTACTTTTGTTATTTATGATGACGATGATGATGATGATGATTGCTCGACTATTTTTATGTCTAATTGTTTTCTTTACTGTGAATAATACCTGCGCAATTGCGCTTGTATCTTTCGGTGATATTTGTTGTAGCTTTTAAATGCATTTGTAAAATATATATGTATACGAAAGCTCCAAATAAAAAGCAAATTTTAGCTACTTTTTTTTTTTTAATTTTTAAATTTATTTCTTTTTCTTTGGTAAACCGAACGAAACTTTATATACAAAATAAAAATAAAATCACAGTTATACATGAGAAGGATGACTAGATAAACTGGATGATTGGTGTTCACTTTCCATACGTTCAGTTATATCCATTGAAGTATTTTCACATCCAAGACTTTGTTTATAATTACGATCATTGATGTTTACAGGTACTGTTATGCTATTTTGATTTAAACTAAGACCATTACCAGGTGTCCAACCAATTTTTTCTAATAGTTGATGATCAATATTTGTTGAATCGATTGGTGCAACAATATCATCTTTTGTACACAATTAAAATAATAAATAATAGAAAAATAATAAAAATAACTTACGATGTTTATGAGGATAGTGTTCACTTTTAACACGTTTATGATTATAACTATTATGATGAGAACGGCGAGTTTCTTTTAATAAACGAACATGTCGTTTTAGATGTGGATGTGGATAAGTATTCTAAAATAAAATTATTATCTAGATAATATATATGTATATATATATCAATATTATGATAGACATTTTAACTTAAGGTTTACAGTTATAATTTGAGGTCAACTTATAGCCTTGATTTAAATGGATTGGTTAAATGTTATCAAAGAGACATTTATATTTTGAACTGTGAATATGAAAATAGTACTAGAGTAATTAATATGAGGAAGAAAGTATGAAAAATCATGCTCATTAAATATTCAAATGAGTGATTGAGTTTTTTCTTATGCTTCATTATGTTAATTTAAATAATAAAATGTTGTTGTTTTTTCTTCTTCTAATCAAAAATAAAAAACAAAACTACGCAAGTACAAGTACGATTTTTGTTATACTCATGCACATACTCGTGATGCGAGCGGTCGATATCGGTACTCGATGAAATCTATTATTTGCTCAGCTATGCAATAAAATTTATTTGAATAAGAATAATGCATCAATAATATAAAATTAGAATAAATTTTTGTTTTCATACTTTTTTGTGTACACATAATTATATAGAGCTCAATAAACTGAATGACAATATATGTATATATTTGAATTATAAGTTTTAGATAGTCCTGAATAGTTCAGTTTCTGTGAAATAACATTTTATATGCTAAAATAATTGATACATTTTTTTCGATTTAGAAAAAAAAATAAATCTACAATCCACGAAGATTGTAAAATCGGATGTATTCAAATTAGTTGTGAAAGATTAAGTCTAGAAGATTTATTCCAAAATTACTCCTATTGATTCACTTTTTCCTTGTAAAGCTAAATATTTTGGTTTTACATTTTCAATAAATTCAAAAATGTTAAATAACATTGATTTTAATAATAGTGTTTTACGAAAAAATAAACCATTCAAAACTATATAAACTAAGCAAGAATTTTTTTCTATCAAAATCTAACGAAAAGAATTAAAACATTTTTATATATTCTTACTCATTTCGTCAAAGCTTATCTAACCATATATAAACAAACATAATGAAAAATTTTGTTTTAACTTTATATTATAGACATTTTATCAAAACTGAAATAAATATTACAGATCTTTACAAAAATCTTAATAAATCAAAAAGAAAACTTTTTTTTAATGTCGTATAGTCATAATAGTATCCGTTTTATCACATAAACAATCCTGTTAATGAACATATTCGATTTGATTCGATCAAGTTTTAATGAAATGCTGAAAAAGCCAATTCAAGGCGATCGATAAACACATCAAAGGTTTAGAAAAATTATTCTACGAATGCTTACAAAAATAAGATTTTAATATTTTCTACATTTTCTGACAATCTCTAATAAACATCAAAACTAATATGAATCTATATTATAAAAAAGCAAAAAATTCATTACTCTAAAGCAACATCAATCAAGAATTAAAAGAAAAAAAAACCAATGTTTCAGATAAATTTTATGTTGATAATAGATCAAATTATCTTAAAAATTTCAAAAAAAAGAACATCCTATTTAAATCATATCTTACTTTTGAACTAACATTTCTTCGATTTCCTGTCAACATTTCTCTATTTACAATTGTATTAATTCGATTTTGTATTGTAGTTTTTGAATTAGTTAACATAATATTAAATGCACTATTGACAATTTTTTGTAAGGTTCCTTCATTTGCTGTTAACATTTTCTCAGCATCATCATCATCATCATCATCATCGTCATCGTCATCATTATGATCTTCCTTCCATGGTATAATACGTGGTATACTACTTTCTTCTTTTGGCCAATCTGATTGTTCATCATCAGCTTCATTACTTGTTAAACATGGATCTTTATCACTATCACTTAAATTTAAACTACTACTACTACTAATATTTGTTCTAAAAAAAAGAAAAAAGAAAAAAAAGTCAATTTAGAAAATAAAAGTTTTGCTTCTTTTTTTTTTTTGTTTGTGTTTTATTTAAACTTACAAATTTGAATCATCAACACATGCCATATCATAATCATGTACGCTACTATTTCGTAAACGGAAATCATCATGAATAATAGCACGTGATCGTTTACGTTTACCACTATAACTTATATTGCTAATAGCTAATGACAATGATGATGATGATGAAGGTGTAGATGAATTATCATCAATATCAATTTTTCGACAATTGCCTACATTTCGACAATTATGTCTCCGACTCTGTAAATGTGTATTTGTTGTACAATTAGATACTTTCGCACTTAGACAACGTGTTAATTTAATAGGTTGTTCAGTTTTTGATGTTGATGGAATGATTGGTTTTTTAAATGGACGACGTCGTCGTCTTATTTCATCTGGTTGTGAAGCCGAATCAGATTCAGATGCAAAAACTAATGATGATTGAGTTTCTAATAAATAAATAAATAAAAAAACTCTCAGCATAATCCCAACTAAATTAAAATATGAAACACGATGTAGCTGCTGTTGATAATCACAAAGAAATTGTTTTATTCTATCTATCTTTAGACACCAATAGACGGCCTGTGATTCTATTTCAATGTCTGTCACGGTCTATGAGGTTTCAAATTTTGTCCTCTATATTTCAACACTCCTTTTACATCGTGTTTCATAAAATTTTTTAATTAATTTGTTTTGTTGCTTTTAATATTACTTGATGTCATAGGTACATCATCACCATCACTGGCAATCGATTGTTTATTAGTACTTCGTGTATTTTCCGGTGTTGTACTATCTGATGCTTCAGCTATTTGTTGTTGTATTTCATTATTGATAGGACGTTTTCGTCGTCGTTTTGTTTTTAATGTTGTAGTAAATGATGATGAAGATGTCATAGGAAAATTGGATAATGGTGATGTTAGAATATTAGCATCATTTAATGCACTATTAAGATCAGCAGCTAATTGATCCATAATTTTTTTTTGAATACAACGAATTTTATCTTTGATTAAAAAAACATGAGAATTTTCTTCCATTCGAATCTTAAATTTATAAAGTAGTTTGTTGAGAAATATTTATCCAAATTTTTAAAAATAAATTGATCATCTAAAAATAAATTTTGGAAAAGAAAAATAAAAGAAATTCATTCAAGAAATAAGAATATTATGAATTGTTTGTTTTCATTAATAATTTACAATTAAAAAATTTGTTTTTTTTTTATTTGGTTGATAGAATATTAGAATATAATAGCAAATCTCATGTTCAGTATTAATGACAATTGATCAAGAAATCTTAAATGAGTACTAAGTCTTTGATATAGCACTTGTCGAATTCGACCCGATGATCTTTACTTTAATAGAATCAAATTCATATAAAATTTTACTTTAATCCTTTTTTAAAATAAACTTCTATCAGCTATTGTTGTTTGCTCATATTTATCAAATGCTTTATAATTGATACCTAAATTCTAGGAAATAGGTTTTTATAAAGAATGAGATTAATATAGAGAACTTTATTTACAAAAATTTAATATTAACTCCTAAAAGTTAATAACATTGATATATAAAACGCATCAATTGTTTTTTTGTACCTTAATGAAGGATTGTTGATACAATTTTCTTTAGATATATTGTGTAACCTTCGCTTAGGACTTAATCTATTATCTCACCGAAAATGATGTTAGAGTTTTTTCTATTTAATCCTTGTTTAAATTTTAATTTGAAGAACTTTCTATTGAACTAATCGATAACTCAGAATGAATGGTCGATTTTTATATCTTTTCTTTTTATCATTGAATGCTTGTTTTTAAAAAAAAACTCAAAACAAGATACAACATTAGAAGGTGTATAAATTACAATAAAAATTTTATTCTGTATATGTAACCTTTGCTTTCAAAATAGACGAAACTCTATACGATCAATTTTCGACACTGTGAATATGATTACCTTTTTTTTTATTTTGTCGGTTGATAATAATTCGATCATTGACGAAAAAAAAAATTTCTCATTAGAACATGCTCATGCTGCAAGTCGACAAGAAGCAGACTAACAAGGGAACATAAACTAAGAGTTTAAACAGTCAAAAAAAATGATGATATGGTTAGATGCATTTAAAAATATTCTTACATATTCCATTATATTTAAAATATGATGACAAGTATATTGAAGTTATTCTTCCAAATATGTAATCTGAAGACTCATGGCCGCTAGTCGATAATTTCATGTATCAACAAACAACACGACGTTACACACATATCAAAAATCATTGGCATGGTATGAAAAGAATTCCATATCTTTTATCAACAATCACAGATGGCTACTAAAACAGCCTTGATCTCAATGTTTCTTTTTTTGATTATTACACGTAGGACGCTATTGTCAATATTATGTAATAGAATAAAGTTAAAGACTATGATTCGTTAATAGATGAAATAAGAAAAGAAATTTGTGGTGCATCGAAAAACGATCCTGTTCACACAGAATTTTATCCATTTTGAAAGCAAAACATGTGCATATAAAATAAAATTTTGATAGTAACTTATATAGATTTTCATGCTGCATTCACTATTAGATTCTATTTTTAAATAAAACGAACTAAACGATTTAAAGTAAAACTACAAAAAAAAATCCAACCATTCATTATGAGTCATTCGTTTGAATAAAATGATTACTTAATTTAAAAATAGTATTAAACGTACTATTAAACTTCATTTAAAATATACGTACACTTTTCGATGCATTAAATTGTATTAATACATAACCGATCATTAAAAATTGGATAAACTTGCTGTATCGTCGTTATTAATTTTATCTAGAAAAGAAGTTAAATTTTCTTCTCCTATTTAAATCAATCAGAACGAAGGAGTAATAAACTGAACTTTGCAAAGAATTGCATCTTGACTAAAGATATGCTACAAAATATTTTCATATATATAAATGATTCCATTATATTTGACTAGAGCGAGTGGTCCATAATTAACAAGACAAAATGTTTTCCTTTCGTTAGTGCAGTTTTCAACACATTAAAGATTTCTTTTTTTGGACTCATTCGATAGAGGATTTTCTGCTCTAAAAACCTATTGTCTTCGTTTTTCAAATAAAGTTTTTTTTTCTCATTGGCGCAAAATTTAGAAGATGAACAATTACTCCATCATCTACGTCCGACGATCAAAAAAACAATGAAAAATTTTTCAGAGAAGTTCCGCTGAAGTTTCAAATATGCTACAAAATTCTCCATAAAATCCTGTATTTCTTTGATATATGTTCCAGGATTTGAGAAGAAATATATGCGAGAACAATTTTTGAAGTAAAAAATGTGAAAAACCCTTTTGTGATAGAATGACATCGTTGTTCTTTTTTAATTCGATGTAATCTAATGTTATTACTCTTCAATTTAACAACTATACCATTTTGTTTAGAATTAAATTCTGCAACCGGCGACTTAAGAACAAACATGTCATAAATAAAGTCTTGCTTCTGGAAACATGGTTTTTCCAGAATGTATCGCAAAATATCACTGGGAGAGCGAAATTTCGGCCTGGACTTTCGGCCCGTCCTTCAACTGACTTCATTGACTCTTTAAAAAAATTTGGGACGGACATGATAATGCCGAGTAAGATGACGTAGTGCTAAGCGAGATGATCTAGTGCTCTACAGGATGAATTTAGATGATACTATAGTTATAGCGTTCTGCTTAGTATTGTGTCATCTTACTGAGCACTATACCGTCCGGCTCAGCACTACAATATCTATCAACTAACTAAAAAAAGTTTTTTTTAGGGATCAATAAGATCAGTTTAAGGGCGGACCGAAAGTTTTAAAGGAGTTTTGGACCGGCCTGAAAATTCCGTGAGCCGAAATTCATGTAACCCGTGCACTAGCCTTTTTCTTCTGAACAACAGAAATCTGGAAAAGATCGTGGAAGCAGAGAGCACAAAAATCGCTACCTATCAGTGCCAAATACTTTACTTTTAGTATTGTTCCTGGCAGAAATCAATAGATATTTGAAGAAAATCAGAAATTACAGTTACACGATTGAATAGTTGTTTATCTTATAAATTTTGCACTAACGAAAATACACTTTATTCGAAAAACAAAAATCATAGTTTTGTAGAGCAGAAAACTTTCTATCGAATGAGCCTAAAACAAAGTTTCTAGTGTTCTGAAAAGAGAAAAACATATTGTAATGTTTATTATGAGCTAGCCGTCATCTACAATTAAAAGTTACAATAAGAAGAATAAATATTAAATACTTTAGTTTTTATGAGGTTTTTTAAAAAATGTTTCGGATTTCATTGAATTGATCAGATAATTTGCTAACGAGAGAACTATCTCTAACTGATGTCTATCGTTTAAGCACATGTTGTACCTATAAGGGTGTGTCAGTGAGATTAGGAAAAGCCTAAAATGGTTCGTCTCCATGAGACTCTGGAGCTCAGTTATGAACATTTTACTGAATTTTCGACCTAAAATTTTGCTCATAGATAAATTTAACGACTCTAAGAATATCCTAAAAGTTTCAACCAAAGAAAATATTCTTCAACGAGATATTAAATTTTTAAGTAAACTCGATTTATGTGAAATGTCTGAACGAACACTTTTAAGACTTTTGCTCGTCTCACCAACGCCCTCTTGTAGGCACAATATGGGCTCAAACCATAGGTATCAGTTAGAATAGCCCCCTCGTGATTATGCTTTTACATACAACACTATAATAGAATTAATACTTGACAGAAATCTGTTAATTGAATAATCTAGAATAAATTCAAAAAAAAAACACAATCTATTGATTAAGAATTTAAATCTAAAGTTTTATAACTTTTTCATTAATGTTCTGCTTTCATTATCTATCTGATTATATGCAATTGAGATCTTTTTTTTTTTTTTTTATAAATATTAAAATTGAAAATTTTCAAATCTATGTTTTTTATCATTCGATGGATTCGAATAAAAGAAAAACAAAAAAAAAAGGACCATAGAATATATATTTATATCTATATATATATATATCATAATAAATGTGTACATGTTGACAGATGAGTATAAACTCTTGAGAAGAATCAAAAAACAACAAACCGAGAAAAAACGAAAGAGAGAGAAAATTATTGTTTCCAGACAAAAAAGAAAAGGCTATGAAGAAATACATTGAGCAAAATAAGAACAAAAACAATTGCCGATTGAATCGAACCAAAAAAGAAAAAAGAAAAATATAGACTTTCTTTCTATACATCTATATAGGCGCGAAAAGAAGAAAAAAAGAGCTCGATTATAACAAAATAAGAGTTATGGCTGTTGTTGTTGTTGTTGTAATTTATATTGAAGTTCTAATGAGATACGTTTATCAATTAAATCTGTCAGCTGATCTTCCCAATGTTTAAGTTGTGCTTTAAGTACTGAATTTCGAGTTTTTGTTTGATTTAATGCTATATGAAGATTTTCAATTGTTGTTGTTGATGGTGTTGATATAATTGATGCTAATTCTTGTAAATGATCAGGTTGAAGTAAATCTCGTATTTGTCCAAATAAAAAATTAGCATCCGATTGTTGTGGTGTTGATGCTATTGATGGACGTGTACGATTATAAAGATATGGTGTTGTTGTTGTTGATGATGATGATGAATTATTATTATTATTATTATTATGAATATTATTTGTTGTTGTTTGTATTATGTTACGTTGAGGAGTATCATTAATATTTGTACGTGGAGGTAATGTAGGTTGATGAGGTACATCAACAGATGCTGTACGACCAGGTGCACGAGGTGGTGGTGGTGGTGGAGGTGGTTTTATTGTTGGAACAACAATCGGTGGTGGTATTGGTGGTGGTGTTGATGAAAGACGAACAGGTACTGGTGCTACAATACGATTATTGTCAGCTAATGGAGGTCCATACATAAATTGTTTAGGTGAAGTTGTATTATCATCAATATTTGTTGTTATAGAATTTTTTAAATCACTCTTTGTATCTTTAAAATTTGCCCAATTTTCTGTTTGTTCATTTGTTTGTGATAATATTGTTGTTGAATCAGATAAATCAATAAGTGGTGTATATGGTTGTAATTGTAATGGAAGTTCATCGGGTAATTCAAAACCATTAACACGTAAAACAACAAGATGCATAGCTGTACAAAATTCAGCAAGTGATAATGCACCATCATGATTAACATCAGATAAATTCCATATTTGTGATAATTCACTTGTTGGTAAACGTGAACGTTCAAAAAATTCTTTCGCTATATTACCTAAATAAGAAAAGAGAGTGAGAGAGAAAGACCAACAAAATTTTTTTTCTTTTCTTTATTATTTAAAATTAATTTACCAGAAATGACTTTTGTTATATCTGGTTGTATATCTTTAAATTGTTTTGTATAATATTCTCGTTGTACATTATTTATAGTCCATGGATCATCAACAATATCTTGTTCACTTTCATCATCATTATTCGATATACTTGATGATGATTCATTATGATCACTTTCACTTGTATCACTTGAGCTTTGATTATTATTATTTTTATTATTATAACGATGTTTATTATGATTACCATTATTTGTTTTAGTTAAATACATAGTCCAATCTTTTTTAAATGCTGCTGGTTGATTTTGATATGTTGTTGATGTTAATGATGATGATTGATTTATTGCATCATGTAAACGTGATGAATTACTTCCAACTAAACCTTTACCTTCATCATCTGATTCAACATATGATGATAAATGTTGAACACTATCAGATTGTGAACTAAGAATTGATATTGTATCAATATCTAATCGTGGATGAGCATCAACAATTGGTATTGAAGGATGACGAAGTGTGACGCCATCACTGGTCGTCATTGTTGTTTTTCTTTTTTTGTTTATTTTGTTTGATTCGTCTATATTCACCCGAACACGAAATAATAAAAAAATAAAATAAATTTTTTGTTAGATAGAAATAAGAACACAAAACAAAAACATACACAGCATGATATAGACGAATTAATAAATAGAGAAAAAAAAAAAGTGTAATTTAACAGTCAATGAACATGCTGTTCTATTGAGAGTAAAAGAAAAAAAAAGATTTTGTCTTTTCCCAGAGAATTAACGACTATTCACAGTTAGTATGCTATTTTCTTTTCCTTGTATTGACTCAAGGTTTTTATAAGACTGAAAATAAAGGCTGTTTTTCTAGTTAGCAAAAAAGAAAAAAAAAAAAGGAAAGAAGAAAAATGCTGTTTTAATTTTTCTCTATGTTTTTTTGTGCGACCTAATGGACAGGAAAATATAACGACCAATCTATCTCGTTGGAATTAGAACTACATACAACGAATAACATATATGATTCATATTTATCCTAGTCTTTCGGTCAAGTGGTTAAGCAATGAACGAAACATAACACAGTATGTCTACGTCGCTACGTTAATTGTAGGCATATATTGAAAAACATAATAATTTATTTGATTAGATGTCACTAGTTATCGAGTATTACAAAGTCAACGATTTCTTAAATCGTTTCTATCGTAACAATCGAATCACATCAATTTTCGTGTAATAATTTATATAAGAATATGTACGATTTCAAACATTGATATGAGCGATTTTACAGTTAAGAGCACATGTTTATGCATCATTAAATTTTCTTGAGATAGTATATTTTCGATCTTCGAAAGATCATTCTCAACTTTAAAAAAAAAAAGAATATCTGATAATTAAAATAAACAATAATTTAATAATAGTGCATATTGGATAGATGTTGAATCAAATTTGGAAGTATTTATGAAGCATGCAACATAAACTAAAACATAACCATGCATTAATAAATTATATTAAAATAAAAATATTAAAATAATATTATCTATGCCACATATTTTCTTGTTACATCTGCCATCTAAAGTCTTTCCTCAACTCCATCCTTTCCTCGCCTTCCTTTTTATCAAACTCCTTTGATCTTAAGGGAATGTTGGTTATAAGAATGGTTTAAATGCTGTATTTTCCTCTAGTGTATGATTGATTACGGCCTGCTTCAATGAAGAATGTATATCATTCAATACAATCAGTCAATAGTACACATGAGTTGGTTGATAGAATACTTTCATGACTGAGTTATCTCTTGTTTTTTGATATTTCCTGAATGTTTTACTAGGTTTTATCTGTATTTTGTATAATTGTCTATACCACATTCTTGGAAAAGCTTCGAGTCGTCGACGAAAAGAGTTTAATGACCTAAACCAGTAAAACAGCTAGTAGATATAGAAAAGACAATATTCTGTCAACCAACTCATTTGTAGTATTGCTCAATTGTATTGAACGATGTATATTGTTCACTGAAGCAAATTGTCATCAATAAAGTACTTGAACTAGCCTTATAACTAACATTCACTTGAGACCAAAGGCGTCCTATACAAAAAGAATGAGGTGAAGGGGAAAGACTTTTACTTAGAAATGCATTTAACAAGTTTGATTATTTCTCAAGATAAATATATATTTCATTATTTTTATATTCTTTTTTTTTCTTATTGATAGAAAAGTAAAATTCAAAAGATATAGAACATTGTATTAACATCTTATTTCTGACCATGTTGGATTTAATATAGTTCCTGTAATTGTATAACAAGTATTAAATATTGTTGAAGAAAATTCTTGTGTAAAAATTGTACTATAAATAGCAATAAATGTAAGAGCTTTACATTCAAGATAATTCCAAACAGCATCAAAAGGTATATCTAATTTTGAACATTGATATATTGGAAATAATTCTGTATCATATTTATAATTTTGAAGTCCATAAGTATATGATTGTGATTCAAGATAACATTTAGCTAAATAAATACTTTGATTACATATACGAATATAAGAACCAATTGAAAAATTAATATCTAAACAATAATGAAATAATTAAAATATAGAAAATTATTTTAATATTGAGTTACTAGTAATAAATAGTAGACTAATAATGAAATATCTCGACATATTTGTATAATAAACTTGATAGAGAATATGCAAACAAAAGAAAAAACGAGAAAGTAGATCTTGTTCTTTCAATTATTTGTTTAAAACATGACTATATATGATTTCAGAATGAAAGTCAAGTAACAAATGACGATTGATATCAAAACAAATGTTACGTCAGTCATGTTACGTCATTTGAAAGAATTCGACAGGATACTTGTATAATTTCATTTAGAACTAGATTCTATTTCATTACATCCAAAAAAAAAAAAGTTCAGCATAAACAAAGATCTATTTAATACTTAATTCAATTCATAACTTCTCAACTGTCATGTTTTTTATTTTACTATGCTTCTTTTAGAATTTAGAAGTAAATTTAACTGATTTATCTGAATAAATTAGATATATTATGTAGGTTTGATTATAATTGATTTTGCATCAATATAAACATTTCATTGTTAAACAGAGTTTTTTCTCTCGAGTATATTTTGTGTAATCTTCTTTCTTATATTTATCAATCATCTATAAAACTTTTAATATTTGGGCTATTATTAAAAGTAAAAGATCAATCATTATTCGATGTGACATTGATAAAGTACATTTTACTTCATTAAATATATATTTTATGAAAAACAGAATCATAAGAATAGAAATTAACTAAAATTTTATGATTCTATATCAAATATCATTTGTCATGATGTCTTCTATAGAGAAAAATTTGTTGCATAGATAAAAGATTAGATTTAAATCTCGTTTTAAGCTTCCCTTAATCCTCAAAAATCAACTTTGAGCCAGGTACATTCAAATCATATAAAATATTCAACTCTAAAACATGACGTTGTTGTGAGATATTTAACAAACAAGAGTCAAATATAGCTCATTTAATAATTCAAAATTCTCTGTAGACCATTATTCTATATTTTAAATCTGTTTTTTTTTTATTTAAAACAGCATGTCAAAGTGCAGTACCTGACAAAGTTCTTCTTTTTTTTAAATTCTTACTTTTTATGTCAAGGAAAAGGATTATAAGTTCAATACCCAGAAAAATAATCACCTATTTATAGACGTGCCTTTTCATACAAGTATAAAGAAGTTTAATTAAAAAAATGGGTTCTGTCAGGCATTGTAATTTCATATCCTTTTTCACACTAAAAAAAAAGGAGGGCAATCGACTACAATATATCTACTTCGAGAATTTGAAAATACATGAATAGAAAAAAAAAACGAAAAAAGATTTGTTAGTTTTTCTGAAAAAGTATATTTATGAAAGATCCAACCTAAAGCAAATCTCCAATGTATTTATTTTCTAACAAAATTGCGTTTTCATTTGGAGAAATGGAAGAGATTACAGTTTTCGATTAGTATTCTGAGTCATTTCTATGTAAAACATTATATTTTCTGTTCTTACTGATACATTATACGTAACTATATTGCGAAATTACGACAGAAGTTTATGATAAATAAATATTTCATATGTTTTTTTGCTTTTTGCATCAGCCAATTTCATCATCAAATGTTTGTAAAACAATAAAAAGAAAGAGCTTAATGTATTTTAGTTCATATTAAAGCAAAAATCTCGTCATGTCCATAGATGAACCGTCATCATCATCATCACTTTCAATTTCATCTACTGATTTAACAACTTGTATAAAAGTTCTTTCAACATTTACTAATAACAATGAATATTTATCAATTGAATCAGATGAATATCAAAGTATTAGACCAATAATACATAATTTATATCATATTGGAAAAGGTTTAAAAAAAAACAAAAAGCAAAATAATCATCGTCAAATAAAATTAATTGATCAAAAAACAATTCGATTGCGTCGAGCTAAAAAATTTCAACAATTTCAATTAGAACATACTATTGTACCTGATACTATTGAACAAATTGAAACAAAAAATGAAGATAACGACAATCACATAATACAACAATTAACTGAATTAAAATTTTGTTATATATGTAAACAAAAATATCATACATTACATTTTTTTTATGACCAACTTTGTCCATCATGTGCAAAATTGAATTATGAAAAACGTTTACAAACAACTGATCTTACAAATTGTATTGCTTTAGTTACTAATGGTCAAATTAAAATTGGTTATCGAATTGTTTTAAAATTATTACGTGCTAATTGTTTTGTTATAACAACAAGTCGATTTTCAATAGATTTTTTAAATCGTTTAAATAAAGAACAAGATTTTGAACAATGGAAAGATCGTATACATATTTATGAAATTGATTTTCGATATTCACAACTTGTAGAATTATTTACAAAAATGTTAATTGAAAAATATGATAGATTAGATTTTTTAATTAATAATGTTTGTCAAACAATTCAACAATCAAAAGAATTTTATCAAGATTTATTTAATCATGAAAGATTAATTAATTATTCTCTTTTATCTAATGATCAACAAAAGATTTTAAATGGAAATCTACAATTCTATGAACGATTAATACCATTTTCTAATCGAATTCAGCAAACATCATCATCGTCATCATTATATCCACTATATTTACCTTATACAAATAATTCTAATGATAGTTCTAAACAAACATCTTTAATAATTAATAATACTTCATTTGATGTACATCAACAATCGATTGATTTTCGTTCAACAAATTCTTGTTTATCACATCTTAATGATTTATCAACAATTGAAATAAATGAAGTTCTTACTATAAATACTTTAGCACCATTTATTCTCAATAGTAAACTTAAAGTACTTATGGATAATAAACATCCAAATCCTGATAGTATTAAATTTATTATAAATGTATCAACTATGGAAAGTTCATTTTCTCATTCTAATAAAACTGATCAACATCCACATACAAATGCAGCTTTTGCTGCATTAAATATGATGACACGTACATCAGCTATAGATTATTTAAAATCAAATATCTATATGATTTCTGTTGATACAGGTTCATTTATATAGAATAATTTTATTTTAAAAAGATTAAATTTTGATTATTTTAATTTTCTAGGTTTGATTAAAGATGAAAATTCATCAGAACAAGTAATAAAATCAATGATTGATCAAGATTTTCAAACACCATTTGATGAAGATGATGCTGCAGCACGTGTTCTTGATCCAATTATTGATACTTATAAACAATTATCTGATGGAAAAACTAATATTAATATTCCGTATGGATGTTTTCTAAAAGATTATCATATATGTAATTGGTAATATAATAACTTAATTCTTCTTTAAACAAATATAGATTGTCACTGTATATTTTGAGCAATCCATTCTACGTAAAATACGATTCAAAAAAAAAAGAGAAAAAAAAACCGAAGAGATTATAATAAGGGAGATAAAACACGAGAAAATTCACATTAGTTTTATCTACTTTGACAATAAAATGTATAGAAAAAAGGCACAAGAAAACAAAACATATTTGTATTCAGAATACTTCTATCAGTTTTCATGGATACGGAAGTTTTTTTTCTTCTTCATTTCAGTGATTCAAAATTGAGTATATAAGACTATTTGAGATATTCATATCCGAAAAAGAAAATGCTGATGAAAGGAAGAGATCGATTGTTTAACTATATGTACATATAAAAAAAAAAAGGCAACTATATAGTGATGTTATCATGTCTATAATGAATTATTTATTTTCCACTCCATGCCATAATCACTTTGCTAAAACCAACAAATACTCCTTTATTTGGTTTACTAAAATAAAGAAAATAAATATAATTAAATAAAATTTTATTTTATTTTCTTCTTACCATTGAAATAAACGTTCACCTTGATAGATACCATCATGTTTACTCTCTGTAAACGAAAAAAAATATTATTTTGTAGAAGTAAAAAAAAAAAATCAATATTCCATCTTTATTTTTTTACCTTCATCTTCTAATTCTAAGCCAAGATATTGATCATTTTTGCCTGATAATGGACCAATATATTTAACAACACCTTTACTAATTTTACCACCCGGTCGAGAAAATTTAATTATATCATTTAAATGAATATCAGTAATAGATGATGGAGCATAAGGACGTCGTGGACTGTATCAAGAACAAAAAAAAAAAAAAACAATAAATTCTTAATCATACTAATTATTTATCTTACCTAGTTGTTTCAATACTTTGTTGACGATGACGACCATGATGACGATCTGTATTAATACAATAAATCATCTAATAAAAACAAAAATTATTTTTTTCATACCCTCATGTATATCATTCTCATTATTCATTTGTCTATTTGACATTGTATAACTATTCGAACGACGTGAATGATGATGAGATTCAGGTAATGCAGCACTTCGACTAAGACCATAATTTTGTTGATATACATGAGATGATGATTGTGGTGGTAATGATGGAGACATATAATCATTTGTTCCATCCGTTGGATGTTGATGTCGTTGTAAACGATGTTGATTATCATAATTTCCATTATCTAATATAAAAAAGAAATGTATATAAAAATTAACAATAACAATTTACTTCGATGTTGTGATCCTAAATAGAGAAAAAAAAGACATCACTAAATATAGAAAGTACGAAAAATAAATATGCAATGTGTATAGTGAAAAATTCGACTAAATATGTGTAACTACAGATAGAGGACGGACGAATAGAAAAAAAATAATAATAATAATAAACTACTATGATATACTATGTGTATGTGATTGAGTGTTTAGAAAAAAAGAACTTGAGGATTTTTCTTTACCGCTATATGGTACTAATGCATATTTATAGAGTTCTATGGGCAAAAAAAAAAGAAGTTTTATTTATTCTTTTATATGCTTATTAGTACATAGAATGAGATCTATCTTTTATAAAGAATAGTTCTTTTTTGTTTTTAAATTAAATTTACCTTCATTCTGTTGAATATTTTCTTCATCCCATTCAACAGAACGTTTTGGTTTTGATGAACGATAATTTATTTGTGGATCAATTGATTTCGATACAGAATTTGTATAATTATTTCGATGATATTCTTCTTGTCCTGTCATTGGTGGATATCTTGATGTTTGATGATGATTATTACCATCGATTGTTGTTGATCGCTGGGTCGATGTTAATGGTCGATTATTATAACGTTCAATATTAACAGTTGTTAAATAATTTGTTGAATCACTTCCTTCAGATAAAATTGGACTTTCACGTTGATTAACTAATAATGAAATAAAGTTAGAGAATGATTTCTTTTCTTTTCTTTTTTTTTCAGATTAAAATTTTCACGATTATTTTAATATATATCAACGAATCGAATAGCGATATTTTGGTCTGAGATTTTTTTTCTACAGGCAGATCTATTTGTCGATAGAATGTTTTGAAAATTTTCTGCTCAAAAGAAAGTTTTCTTCGCGAGATATTAAAGCTTCAAATAACAGAAAATTCTAGCATATTCCGTGGAAGATGAGTGATTCTTTGGCACTTGAAAATCTCGGGAAGAAAATATTCTTTTTGAGCTAAAATCTGCAAAACATTCTATTGGCAAACAGACCCATCTGTAGTCGAAATCTCAGATCGAAATACCGATATTCGATTTGGTGGTATATACCATGTCCGAGGTTAAAATGCTAGTAAAATACCTATAACTCTGGAGAGAAGGTCTAAGAGGACTTATTCTTTTGAGTTATTTTCATATCTTACTGGAGTCTACTTTATGTACAGAGTCAGAACTCAAAAGCAATTGATCAGTTGAGAACGTTCCTTCGTTAGAATGATACTATTCAAAGTATATTTCTTTAAAAAAAAAAAGATTTATACATGATGGAACTTCACAATCATTTCAGTCATTTAGTAGAACATTGTAAAAAGTTTATCATAGTAATGATGAGTTGATTAAAATCGGACAATTTTAATATTTGAAAAAAATAGCATGAGGGATAAGTCAAAAACCGAAAGATCAAGATGTATTCGTGAGTATTCCAACTCATGAAGACTATCAATTAGTAATATAACTTTTCATGGGTAAAATACTCACTGATCAATTTCAAAGAGCTAGATCGATTATAATTATTAATGTCATAGTTAACACTGCTTCACTTCAGTAATACTCATGTCACTTAATACAATTGATGGCACACTCGGTCTTGCGTGTAGATGAGAATATCGTGATTATTATCAGTCACAAGATGCAAAACTCAACGTAAGAAATAAAAATAGATTTCAATTAATTGTAGTTTTTTTTAGTCGATTCAAATTGGTTTTTTTTAAACCGATTAAGACAGATTAAAATCAAATGAAATCTATCTTCAGAGTCGAAAAATCCAATTTTTTTCTATTTTCTTACATGGGAAATCTGCCTTGAAAAAAAGGAACAAAGTTCGAGGCCGAATGATCCATTTCGAGCCCTGTTAAGAATAACTATTCCTTTGTCTGTAACTAGATCATCGAACAATAGTTCCATACAGATTATTATTTATATTTACCTTTCGAACGTTCACGTCTTGAATCTGTATTAGATAATTTTAATGGTGATGAAGGTGATATATTATCCATAAGTGATATTTGTTGTTGTGGTTCATTCGTATATGTTTGTTGATGAGTTGAACGTAAAGCAAGATTATGTTGTTGTCGTTGATGTTCTTGATTTAAACGATGATTTTCTTCAAATAATTCATCATTTCGTTGTTTAAGCATTCTAAAAATTAACAACAAAAAGATCATTTTGTTTTTAAACAATTATCAAAATATACTTTAAATCATTTCGAAGTGAATTAAATTCTTGATAAAGTAATTCATCATTACGTTTTTTAGCATCATTAAGCTAGAAAGATATAGAAAAAAAACAAGCAATCATAAATCATTTTTGAATAATAAATAAATTAATTCTAATCATGCACTAATTCATGCAAATCAACCTGAAAGCAATTTGTTTCTCGAGAAAAAAATCTATCCTCTGCAAATGATGGATCAATAAGAGAAAGAAGCATTGAAAGTTTTTTATTAATTTTCTATAGATAAGTTTAAACAAAAAAAAAAAAGAAAAATTTTGTTTGTTATTTGAAATTATTTACTTTTTGTTGTAATTCTTCATTTTCTCGTTTTAATTGAGTCATTGTACGATCAATTTGATGTAAATATTGTTTTAATTGATCATTATCATTTGTTAATGTACGTACTTGTTTTTCATAAGCTTCTAAATGAAAGCAAAAGAAAAAAACACGAATCTATTTTTTTTTTTGCTTTGGAAAAGAAATAATTACGAACTTAATTTTCTTTCTAATGCTTCTTTTTGATATAAATTAGCTTCATCTAATTTATTTGAACGATTAATAACACCATTTTGTTGTTGTTGTTGTTGAAGTTTTGCAATTAATTGTTGTTGAGAACGTAATTCATTTTGTAAAACATCTTTTTCACGACGAAGTACTTCAGTTTCAGTATTATTCTATATTAATTAAATAAAGAAACAAAAAAAAAATAAATAATATTTAATTCTTTGACTTTTTTTTTTTCGTTAAAAATATTTATTGAAATTTGAAATCTTACACTTGTATGACCATTTGGATATATAACTGGTACTTTAGCTTTAAGTAATTTATTTTCTAATTGTAATTCATGAATTTCTTTATTTAAATGCATTATATCAAGTTCTTTTTCTTGTAATTCACGTTGAAGAGATGTACAATCATCATCAAGTGAAAGTATCTAAACAAGAGTAGAAAAAAAAAAGTTTTTTTATATTATGTTTCAGAGCATAGAATTTCAATAGAGTTTTTTTTGTTTGTTTGTAAGTGCCAAAAAGAAAAATATTTATCGAATTTCTTTTAATCAAAGAAAAAAATTTGAATATACATTTATAGATTCGAATATTAATAGAATTTTCATTTATAATCACTGATGTGATATGAACAACAAATGTATTATTCAAGATGAAAATACTTATCTTTCCACATGAAACTTATCGTACAATTCTCTATGATATGTTTATGTGTATGACTTTTTAAGCCTTGAGCGGTGAACTCTTTTTTTAGGTAGAATCAACAAAAAAAATTATTCTTAACATGAGATACTTTGAAATTTATTGATGATCATAATTCTTGTACTTAAACTTAATTTAAAGATGCAATACTGTTACCAATGACACCTGCGTCTAAACATAACAAATATTGAAAAGGTCTGTTTTACTATATTATGGCTTCGTTCTCTATTCAAATTTTGAAAACGAAAGTTTACGGGCTTTATCATCAAAGAGTTAACTACTGTGTAAATAATTGTATACGATCGTATCTATTTGTTCTAGATCAAGTTCAACACCATCAAATTTATAATATCTGTAATTTATCTAACATCTGATTCTTTATATAGTGCTTGACGTTTTAAAATAATGAAATCAAATTATTAATTTCTGTAAATATATGTTGAATTAGTAATTCAACAACAGCTAATGTCGATCAAGCTCAAGAATTAGAATTGATGCATCCCCAGTCTTTATGTTGAATAGATGTTTTTAATCTCAAAGTATCGATTTTGATATTCCAATATAGTAATTACTCTTTCGAACAAAAATATTTTGAAGTTTGAATAGATCAATATAGTAAACTTCGCAAAGACTCTTGTCTTACCTAAATATGTATAAAAATACTTCTGAACTTTTTATTCAATATCGATTTTTAATGTAGATGTTCTATGAAATAATAAACTTACTTCCATATTTCCAACATTGATTTTATTATCATCATCATTTTTAATCATTGTAGTTGTTGTTTTTGTTATTGGTCCTTTACTTAAAATAGGAATTGATGATTCCGAAATATCCGATGATGGTCGATCATCATTCATTGATGTTAATAATTTTCCATCATATAAATGTTTTAAAACAAGATCAAGTTCTCGTCGTCGTTCATCATTACTTATCATTGTTGATGATGAATTTGAACGAGGTAATGTTAAATGAAGACGATCACGAAGTTCATTAGTTAATATTGTTGTACGATCAGTTTGTTCATTTTTTGTTTTATTATTAAATAAACTTGGAATATTTGAATAACTTGAATAATTTCTATTTGGTAATGATTTTGAATTATCTACCAAAATGGACGAAGCTGAACTTGACATAAATGATGATGATGATGGTGCTTCGACTATATCATCAATTAAATCTTGACGTAATGATCGACCTTCAATTTTAGTCGGCATTCGGAATTATCTGAAAAAAAACTATAGAGAGAGAGAGAGAAAAAAAATTTATGTATAAAACAAAATAAACAATAATAAGAATTCTCATAAATATACTCCAAGAAACGATTCATTGTTTCTAGTACATTCAGGTTCAATATATATTGTTTCTTCTTTTTCTCTTCTTCTTCTTCTTCTTCTTCTTCTTCTATTCATTAAATAAAGAAGTAACAAAGAAGTGAAGTAATTTCGAGGCAAATATTATTTAAATATTTTTTTCGTTGTTAGATCGAAAAGAAGACAGAAGAGAATAGAAGAATGAGTATCGAAGAAGCTCTATAACAATGAAGAACAAAAACATTTTTATCCAATCTACCACCACCGCCAAACATTTACGTCTCTAGAATTTCACCTCAAACAAAATTCACGTATAAAGTCTTGTTTAGAATTTTTCTTTTTTTGTTCTCATGTTCTTCTATGAGCGTTATTTACAACTAGATGATTTGTATGACTCGTTTCAGTACTTTACAGTAACATGAATGACAAAACTTTACTCACTTGAACAAAGCGGTTAGCAGCAACTTTTTTTTCTCTTTCTTCTCTTTTTACACACTTCGATCTTTATTGAAATGTCTACCACGCAACCAATATTCGCCATGCTTCATATATTCTCCTCGGTTTCTTTACTCATTAACAACAAAATGATACATATGAATAGATGACGTTAGCTATCAATGATTTTATTAAAGCGATTATATATGCAAATTTGATCAAGCTAAATGAGTCATATAGGAGTGAAATATTTATCTTAATAAAGACCAATAAATATTTTAGTAGGATTAATTTTTCTCATTAAATATCAGTAATACGGTCTTTTCTTTCTTGGATTAACTATCAAAAAAAGAAAAGGAAACTTCCTGAGTAAATTGAAGACGTTTGCTGTTCTACTTTAGTTGGCTACATATCGATAAATATAGTAAAAGAAAATGAGTCTCATAATAAGAAAGATAAGAGAAGCAAATAGAAATATATTCGATAATAACTAAAAGAGTGCACAGAGTACAATCAACATAGAAAAGCGGTAATAAAAAACAAAATATTTGTCTACTAAGAATATCTCAATGTAATGGTTATCGTCGGCTACTGAAGATCAAAAAATCTTTTCAAAGATCAAAGTCTATCAAATGGTCTAAAAGTCAAAAAAATATTTAATTTTCATAATCGTACTTTAATCAAACCAGCTAATTCTTTTTTTTTCTGATAATAAAGAAACGAACCATGTTTTTATTCGTATGAAAAAAGTTTTCAAACTATGGTGAAAGTCATCCATTTTAACTGAAATTGTGAAACTTTATAACTAGAAGAAACTGCATCCAAAGATCCAAACATTTTTTACATACGCTAATCGAGGTGGTAGCTTTGTGTGAATTAAGTTTTAGGTTAGAATTCGATGATCAAATGCAATTTTTGTTGAAATTTTTGGAATTTTTTTGGATTTCTTTTTTTTTTACACATTAAGATTTTCTATTTGTTTTCGATTAAAATCTATAAAAACTCACTTTTTTTTGCTTCTTAAACCTTATGAAAGTAAATACAGTACCTCGTTTAATACACGAACCCTTTGGAATTTTTTGTTCTAGTCTAATGCGAGGAGGAAACAGCAGACTTCAAGACCTGAAATTGTCAAAGAACTTCAAAAGACTTCATGAAACTTCTAGACTGAAGTCTCTGCTGTTTCTTCACCGATCTAACCGTTTCTTACAGATGAGCAAAATATACGCTCAAAAATCTTCAATTATTTGCAACCCTTCCTCATAAATATTCCTGTAGATCAAAATAAAAAGCTAATTTTGTATCACAGTCACGAGTGATAGCTTTGATTATTACTTTTGAACTTTTCTCATATGAATAAGAACTTGTATCTTTCTTCTATTATTAGCAAAAAAAGAATTAGTTAGTTTGATTAAAGTACAATAGAGATATTCAAATTCTTTTTTTTTTTTACTTTTGGGACATTGGGTATTTCATAAGTGCATGAACTTTAATTAGTCAAAGAATAAGAACGTATGCCGAAAAAAAGACATTTCTAGAGAATAACTATTTTTAATAATTTTTTTTTTTTGTTTTTTGAATAATATAAATATTTTATGGTACGTAATAAAGTTTTTAGTTTTATTTTTACTTTTAAATATATTTTTTGTTCGTCAAACATAATCAATTCAATTTGAAGTCAAATATAATGGACATTCTTTTTTTTTCTTGGTTTGTTTTAAAATTGAAAAAAAGAAAGAATCACGATTATGAAAGTCAATAAAGAAAGAATGAACAATATAACAATCAAATATAGAAGAGATTGATTTAGTTTTAGAACGATAATCAGTCAAAGAATATATATTGCAGAAATTAATATATGGAATTTCATTTGTTTAATTTCTTATGTTTAATAATCAATGCACGAATTTCTTCATTTGTACAACATTGATCATATGGAGCACCATCTGGATTTGTACCATTAACATCAGCACGCTAGAAATAAAAAAAAATAATTTATAATAAGTATTTAGTAAACTCTTTGTTTTTTTTTATTCGTACATTCTAGAATGTTCTAAAGATTGATATGCATATATGCTCTCTATTGTGCAATAAAGCAGAAGTAATAGTTAAAATAATAATATGATTTATATCGTTTTTCTTTTGTATAATACGGAAAAGCAAAAAATAAAGTACATGTGATTAACGATATAAACAAGAAAGAAAAAACAGACAAATCAAACAAAGAAAAATCGATAGTCTAGATAACGTACTGAAATGATCGTGAACTTTTCTTTTTTAGTTAATAACACGATCAAACTAATCCAAACAACACTCACACACAATGTGTTTTCGTATATATACATATGAATAATAATAATAATAATAATAAGAATAGTAATAAGAATACCGAAACGGAAAGAAAAAAGAAGTAATAAGGTGACTAGATACACCGAGATAGTCCCAACGAAATAACAGCTATACTTTTAACTAGTAAAACAAATAAAATTAAAAGTTTTATTTAACAAGTTTACATCCAAGTTGTCGTGCAGCTACAGAAACACACACACCATCTTGACATGATTCACATCCATGATGTTGTCCTTTTGGATTTCCAAAACGACGATGATGATTTGTTTGAATTGATGTTTGTAAATTTGGATACATATATTTATTAACAATAACAAAAACATTTCGCATAACACGGCATACTTCTTCAGGATACCATAATGGTGTACATACACCACCACAATGGTCACAGGCTTGTGTAAATAATTTAAAATAAAGTATATATGATTCACAATCATAGAAAAATGATATTTGTCCACGCATTGATGTCCAACAATGTGCACATGAATCACATTCAAAACGCACTTTAGCTATTTCAACATCACATAATGCATTCGATGGTAATCGACAAGTACCATTTGTACCTAATGGCATTAATGCCCATTGATTAGGCAAAAAATAACGTCCGAATGTTAATTGAAATTCAGCATGAAATATAAGACCCATATCCGAACAAAATTCTTTTTTACTTTCATCTGATAAGTTTGATGCTAATTCAAAATCTTCTCTATTTAATGATGGAATAGGTGATGATCGTGTTGATGTTGTTTCAGCTTCAGAAAAACCAGATTCATCATCTGTTATACTTGAACGATGTTTAAATGTTAGATCATCTTTCATTGGTAATTCTTCAAGTCGTATACCATCATTAGCAGCATGTTTTGTTGCTATATGATCAATGGAATAATTTGGACTTGATAGTATACTAACTTCACGAACCATTCTTCAGGTTAACTTGTATTGTACTTGTTGTCTTCTGTATGAAATGTGTAGCGTTTGTGTAAGCGGCTGCTTCTTTGCCACTCTTTATATATAGACGCCAATGGTAAACCCTCGTAACGCATTACTTCTATTTTTTTTTCTCTCTCATTCTTTTGCTATGCTCTATATTATGAGTCACGAGTATAAAACATTCGTGCTCGTGTACACTTAAACGTGATCATTACTTTTTAGGCCAACAAGGGCGAGTTTTTTTCTCCCCTATCGTCGTCTTCGTGCAAACAAGAGAAGGACAAACAATAGAAAAGAAAAAAAAGCCGTTTTTTTTTGCTTGATCAGAATACATCTACGATAGCGGCAGACGAGCGAACGTTTCACATTCTACTGGATGACCTTCACATTGTTTATTATAGAAAGCAACAATAAAAATTACTAATAGATGAAATAATAGATGAATTTACGTATCAATGTTTTAGTTTTCTTTTATTAGTCTACCATTTTACCTTACAAATTTATCCATACATTACGTCAACAACAGATATTCTTTTCTAGTTGATTCATATATAAATAAGTCGATTGGTTAAGAAGAAAAAAGTAATGATATAATGCGGTTATTTTATAAATAAGATAATATATCCATATCTAAGAATGATATATATAAAAAAAAAAGAAACTAAAAATAAATATATCTCTTGATCTGCAACTGACGGCAATATTGTAAGTTCAGATTTGATTTTTTTCGTCATCAAAATTAAATATAATGATTTCTATAAAACAACGCCTATTTCTTCATTATCCTATAAATTGATGTAAAAAAAAAACCAACGGATAGTCATTTGCTAGCGTTCATAAGAATGCTGTGCAAAACTAAATGATGTATTACAATGAAAGTGAAATACAATTATACACCATCATTTTCCATAATTATAATGAGCGTTCTGAGGATTATTTTAATACATGTTATTATAAATTCTAATATGATTTATTTATAATAAAAAACAAAAATGCGAAAATAGAATAATATTTGAAAACAAAAGAAATATTATGTATAAAAACAAGAAAACGAATATAAACTGATTTCAATGAAGACTCATCGACAGTGAATAATTGGGTGTATTTTAGTATACAAAATGATCATACATATAATTTGAATTAACAAACTAATTAATTTCTATTAACCCTTCAAGTATAAATTAATGCATATTTTGCATGCCTATTATATCATACTTAAATAATTTATTACGAAACTCAACAAGGGAGAGAGAGAGAGAGAAAAACAGTAAGAAAAAGAAAAAAACAAACTGGAAGAGTACATCCTATTAATAGACAATATACTGTTCGTACTCTTTTATTCTTTTTAATCATGACAGAATTTGTTATAAGAGACTACGCCATTCTTATATTTACCAATCAAATGTAACTATTATACACACACTATATACTTATCATATTATACAAAATACAAGACAAAAAAGAAAGGTGAGATAAAATGTATTGAGAAGAATAACTTGAAAAATAATGTACAAAAATAACTGATTAATATTAATCCATAATTATCATTCAACTATAACGAATGATTTGATTCATACAACTTAATCATATTGATGAGAAATGAAAAAAATATTTTTGTTTGCGTTATTGAAAGAAAGAAAAGGTATTCAAGGACAAATAAAATAAATAATACAAACCTGTTCAAGAAGATATTTAACACAATTAGTATGATCTTCATAAATAGCAGCAAGAAGTGGTGTTAAACCAAATTTATCTTTACTCTAAAAAAAAAAAAATAATATGTCAAAAAGAAAATTTAATATTCATTTATTTATCTACGTTAACATTAGCACCATTTTCGACAAGTTCTTTTAATACATCAAAGTTTCCTGCGTCAGCTGCATAATGTAATAATGATCGACCATTCATTTGTTCATTCACTTTTTGTGGATGCTTAAAAGAAAAATCGAACAAAATTCAATAGTGTCATCTGTTTGTCTTTTTTTTTGTTTGCATCTTTAATTATTACTTCTTTAAGAAGTGTTTTTAATGATTGAAGTTCACCCGTTTTAGCACACCAAATCATGCTTTCATTTGTACTTGCCATGGAATCACTCATTGGAAATTAATTATAAATAGAATAATAAAAAGATATCTGAAAAATAAATCTATCTGATATTAAGAAACATTTATATTAATGACAAATATTAATTTTTGTTTAATTATATATTATTTTTATAGTATATTTCTAATCATAAATCTATTTTTCTGGATAAGATTTATTATTATTTTTCGATTGATATCAAATTTTTCTATCAAATCTAATGATATAAATGTCCGGAAACAATTATTATTCATCTGTTGGACATGAGATCAAACTAATCAATCTTATAAGATAATAGAAACGTTGTATTGATTAATTCTCATATCAAGAAATCTCACTGAACTTTTCGATCTGATGTTTTTATTTTGTATTAATTTATTTGAAGATTATTCGTAATTTTATCATAACACTTCAACAAATATCGTAACAATCAATCATAGATAAAAAGAAAAAAAAACAGAAATGCCTTTATTATTTATAGCCATGATTTTTCCGCACGTAAAAATTACCTTAATAAAAAAAAACAACTCAGTTACCTATAAGAAGTGAACGAGTAAAGTATAGAAGTGCATCTGTTTCATTTCTACTGATTATACTCAAAAAAGATATGTATAACTAGTTCAAGCTGTTGCTTTTAAAAATACAGCATTTAACACTTTCTCTTTGTATATATCTCTAGTAGACATGTTAACATATGGACAAATTAATACTAATTAACAATTTAATTACATATAAATGTCTAAAGCAAATTTTAGAAATACATGATCTCTTTGATGTAGTACCATTGCATCTTAATATATTCTATTGATCACATGATGTATGATGAAAAACTACTGCATGAAATATTTTTTGAAAACTAAACTTGATCATAAATAAAAAACAATTGATGACATGTCTATTTTTAAAAATGATTTTCAACATAGATGAATGAATTCTCTTTCTGAGAGAATATTTTTAGATGTGTCATGTATGTTTTTTTAATCTATATTTTGACCTTAAATAAACTTTGATAAGCTTTGAAGAGTCTTAAAAGGATTTATTTCCTTAGGCCTTCCTTCCGAATTACGGTTGTTTTACTATGTTTTCGAACTTTTACAAGGTATATTTTATTTGATATATGTTATTCATAGACAGATGTGAGAATTATTAGGATGCTATAAAAATGTCAGGTCAAATTAATACTTCTTTTTGACGTTTGGTTCTTTCCACAAGGAAATCTTAATTTGTTCTGAAACTTCCGGAACATTCCAGCCATTTTAACATCGATCTATAGATAAAATATCAAATTAAACATACTTTATAACAGATCAAAAGCATAGTATAACAATTGTAATTCGAGGAAGAAAATCTAAAACACTGAACGTTTTTCAAGTTTTTTATGAATACTTCATTAAGATTAATTTATGGTCAATAGATAGATTAATATACGTACTTATGTTTTTGCACAAGTTTTATCTAAAAAACATCTTTCCATGGACTCAACAACATTCTGTACTAGCGAACAAAAGTAATTCAATGTAATTTTTGTAATTTACTCATTTTTTAATAAAATTTAATTTGTATCTATTCAGAATTATATTCCTATCAATGTCAGATTATCATAATCAAATTGAATCAATAATAAATAAATATTGAATGAAATTTTCTTTTTTTTTTTATACAAAGACAAAAACTTTGTATTATCAATATTGATGATAATAATAATCTTGTTTAGAATCTTCGAATTGAAAGCTGTTGACAAGAAATAAAGGAATTCTGATCTTCTTACGAGATTAAATCAAGTAGAAAATTCTAATGTTTCAGTCATACGTTGTAATAATCAGCTAAATAATTCACTATAACTATAATAGTTCTGTTACGAAAGCTTTTGATTATTTAATATTGAAAGATCAATAATAGATTGCACTACTGATAATAGAACTGTCAACAATGTTTGTATTGTTGTAGACTTAATAAACTATCTAGCTGAAGAAATCAAGATACAGTCCTAGACAAAAATCGCTACGCCTTGCCCAGAACTATTACTATTTCTAATGATATTCAGCTGTTATTTTGAGTACATGTGTCCAAAAATACATACATATCGTAAGCATCAATCTATCTTCTATCAGTCTAGATGTAATCGAGTTATAATTCAAACATCATTTTCCCTTTGTGAAAAAGAAAAACATATTCAATAGAAATTTCCATTCGAAAGATTTTCGTTTATTATTTTTCTATTCTACAAGCTATTACTGGTTTTTTTTTTCTATCTTACAATCTAGTGCCATATGTCTACTTTAATATCATCAAAGTTCGCAACACATACCCAAGATAAAAGTAATTAGCACATTCTGAGATAGGGAAACGATATCGTAGTGCTAATTCGACTTTGTTTTTTGTTCTGTATTGCAGCTCTAAAATTTCCAAGGTAGGCTCGTCGTCTCACAGGAATTTAGTGTTGAAATTTTCAAAGACACTAGTCAAAGGCAGCGTAAAAAAAAATCATCATTTGCTTTTCAACAAACCTGCTTTATCAGAAGAAATAAATGATAAGTTAAACAAAAATATTTGTACCAACATGTGTGAAATAACGTATTTACACGAAGAAGATGATGTTTGAATTATAACTCTCTTCTATCTAAACTGATGGAGGAAAGATTGATGTAGACAATCAAGATTTATTGTCGTACATACGTACTAATTCAATATCATAAAGAATAGTAGTACTTCAGAGAAAACAGCTACTTTTTGTCCAAGACTGTCAGTCTTCTGTTTACACGTATATGTTCTTTGGTTAACCCGAAATTATCGTAATCTGATTCTATCGAAAGCACTTTATTAATTCATTGATCTCAAATCTTTCTAGATTTTTTGTATAATTTAACTTATGAAGAAATGACATGTCAATTTATTAATATCCTAAAATTTTCTTCTCTCGACTGAAATAAAAATTTATCTTTCTAAAAGATAATTTCTATTGCTCAATCTTATCTTATTATTATTCTAAAATTCAAACAAAAATGAATTAAATCAAGACTTGCTTTCTACAAGAAAAAATACAACTAATTTTTTTGTCTATTAAAACTCTCGTAAAAATACTTGAATCATTTTTATAACAATCAAATAATAAAGACCAATATCTTCTATATTCTATTTTCAACATTTCTAAAATTCTAATTGTCTGTTAAATCCCTAAAAATAAAAAAAAATAAAAATAATCATCTAAAGAAAATGATTGATTTCAATTACATTGCTCTGATTTCTAACAGCGATGATAACATAATTAACATCTGCAAAATTTGTTAAATATGATTTTGCTTTGTTGAAATTTAACAATTTCATAATTGAACCAAAATCCAAATAGACTATAAAATAAAATGAAAATATGGTGATAAAAAAAATATTGATATAGATCTATTTGTCGTTACATAGAGTTTTAACCAATGAGATATTTTTCATTATTCACTGTGCCATCTACATGAAAATTTGGTTTTATGGAAAGAAAAAATAACTATAATAATAATTAAAATGAAAATTCATGAAGAAAATTATCTTTTGCATAATTTATTAATGATTAATTTTTTCACTTTAGACAAATATATTATTCAGTATTGGTTGGTTGTTCGACAAAAATAAATACGAACTTTTACGGTAACAATCAACATCAACCATTCAAACGTTTTGTTTTCGTATAGTTATACTTGACAAGCAAATATTGACGTTCTTGTTTTTTAGATTCGATATTATTTTTATTGTTTCAATTCAAATTATCACATAAGGTAAAAAACATTTCTTTTTGTTATAATATAAATACCTTTATTCATGTGATATTTCTCTATTTAAATAAACGTAAAAATTAAATGTATTTTATTTTCGTCTCATTATATATCTATTCTACGCATATCCTTAGGAAGTCTACTGAATATAAAAAAAAAATGGAATATTTGTAAGTATAAAAATATTAAACTAGAAGAATGTGTGTATTACTCCGTAAAACATCGATAGCACATAAACGAATGTCCGAGACTAGATTTTGTGTATTTTTTTCTTGCTTTTGATATGTTAACACTTATTAAAATAATGACCCATAGAAAAAAAAGAAAACAAAACATTAATTTTCTTATTCATGCTTATTTAGTTTTACCAAACACAATTGTCATCAACAGATAAATCATCATCGTTATTATTCATGCTATCTTTTTATTATTATTGCTTTTTTATTGCTTGATTTTACTAATGCTACCAATAATACTACTAATAGTGATGAAGGAGTATTGGGAAAAATGTTATCTTTTGGAAGTAATATATGGGAAAATATTAAAGAAGAATCAAATGAAAATGTAACAACGACAACAACATCGAATGAAAGTTTTATTGAAGATGTAACATCAATATTTCATAAGCCAAAAGATCTGTCTCATTTTCGAACTATGGTTCTCACTTTTCTTCGAATTTTTGCACAAGCTTTTATAATTGTAAGTTATTAGATAAATGCTTTTCAGTGAGTTTAAAAAAAACCAATGCGTTCACCTTTAATGACAGGTTAGAAGAATAAAGTTTTAAATCGACATTAAAATTGCTTAATTATCGTTTGTTTCGTAGACTGTCGAAATAATATAATAGCTTTCTTTTTTTTCTTTCAGTTTTTATAGATTTCTTATTGATAAAGGAACTCATACTATACTCCGACTGTTTGATTAACATTTTCATTCTTGAAATCAGTTGTTTATAGAAACCTGAATTATGATGAAATTTCATTCATAAACAGATTTTCATGATTATTAGTATATATTCTTAAAAATTTCAGCTGAAATAGATATGTTCTTCTTAAGATATGAAATGTCTAAGGACAGACAATTCTATTATGTTGTCTCGATCTTTACAAAATGTTAACATATGTTGATATATACATTGAAATAACAAGGATGAATGATGATATATAAGCTCATTTTCATTCTATACATCGTTCTTATAAGAAATATGTTTCTCGTTATCTCTGAATAAACATTTTCTTTTTGAAATATGAGATATGTAAATACTTCTTGCCAAAATAGACTTGATTATAGTATAAACAAGTATCAATCGTCAATTTTAATTTTATGACTAGATATATGACATCCTATTCAATATTTGATTAAATTTTGTTATGTCTTTTTGTATATTGAAAACATAAAAGTTAGACATGTTCATTTTTTATAACATGTCTTGTCATGAAAAATAAATTGATCGATGATTTTGACATCTAATGAAAAAAGAAAAAGACAAATCCTTTGAGTAGGTCATATTTGAATTGAGCACAGCTGCATTGATAATCAAACATTAAGATAAGAAGTGACATTCTTTTGCTATATAAACAATTTTATCGGTTAAGCAGGTAGACAAATAAAATCTTCAAAATTCAGACGTATCTTCTTGATAACTATAAGATCATATTACATATAAACTCAAACAAATCGGATTATGTAATGATTTTTATGAAAAATTTAAAAAAATATCAAGTTTTAAAAGATTATTCTAAAAAAAAATTCATCATATTTACTATTCAAACTTCTAAATGAAAATAACATATATCATACTTTCGATCAAAATTACTCAAAAACTAATCATTTCATTTGAAAGTTTCATCATCTCAATGTAATTGATTCATGAAGTAAACCAAACCTCGGACACTGTCAATACAATGCGTTTAAACTTCCATTGACAGTAGCGGAGTTTGGTTTACGTTTACTTCATCGGTCCAATGTAATTTCTAAAGAATAATTTCAGTTAACTTTCTTTTATTATATATTTAATTATTCTTATTTATATTTTAGTTTGGTGGTGTAATTCCATACATTCCACAATACTTAGTAATACATCGCACACGCAATGCTGAAGGTTTTTCCAGTTATGTTTGTTTGACATTACTTATAGCTAATATAATTCGTATTGAATTTTGGTTTGGTAAACATTTTGAAATTCCACTTCTTCTACAATCAATAGTAATGATTTTTTGTATGCTTATTATGCTTGAATTACGAACACGTGTTCATTCACAAACAATACGTCGTAATTCAACTACGGATACAAGCACTAGTATGTCATGTTCACGAGAACAATTAACTGATGATATGTCTGATAAAAAATTTACTGATTTTCAAATTGATTATTTTTGGCAATGGACAACGTAAGAAATAAGAATGAAAATTTCATGATTGTCATTGTTGATTTCTTTTTTTTCAAAATTCAATTCATTTTAGGTTTTCAAGTTATCTTGAATTTTTATTTGTTTTTACTGTAATATTAAGTAAGTATTATATGAAAAAAATCGGATAGACTTATAATCTATAAACTCAAATAGAAAGAATTACATATGATATATAGATTAATCTTTTCGAAAGTCAAGTAGTTAAATATGAGGAAATTAATCTTTTTTGATAATGTATCAGATTTAGTAAATTTTTAATCTTTGATAAGTTACTCTACTCTATCATTGATAGATTTGTAACTATACAAAATCAGAATCATATTTATAATGGCGTAGCCAGGAGATCGCCAATAGTAACGATCTTGAAGAAAAACCTATGAAATATAGTTTGAATGATGATAATTATTATGCTTTTCACTCTTTTGCTGATAAGACAACGCTTGATGTAGCTCACCATTGATTACACCACTACATATTTAATTTTTGTCAAACACGATCTAAAGGGAGTGTTGAAATATACGAGTAAAAACTTGCTCTTCCCTGTCTGGACGTCACAGGCTGTGTATAAATAACGTCTTATTCTAATGTATGAACTAATTTCTTATTGCATTTCTGGAAGATTAAATAAAAAATACGTCGCAAAATAGATAGAATAAAATAGTCCCACAGCGATTAACAAGAGTAGCTACATAGTGTTGCACATTTTAATCTCGTGAGACTTGTGCTAACAATTTTCTTGTTTAATATTATTATTCCTTTAGGTATAATAACATGGGTATTACATAAAAATCTAGTTTATGTTGAAACTATTGGATTTTTGGCTGTATTTTGCGAAGCTCTTCTTGGTGTACCTCAATTTGTGCGTAATTTACGTGCAAAATCAACTGAAGGAATGAGTGCACAAATGGTAAATTGTTTTTTTTTTTTTATATTTAATTTTTTATAATTAAATTATTTGATGTTATTATTTTAAGGTTATTTTTTGGACAGCGGGTGATATTTTTAAAACAGTTTATTTTATTGTTCGAAAGGCTCCGAAACAATTTTGGTTTTGTGGTATATTACAAATTAGTATTGATGTTGCAATTCTTATTCAAGTTTTGGTCTATTCAAATAAATGTCGAAATCGTGGACAATGAAAAAAAATTGAGAAAATATTTTTTTAACTTACATTATTTATTCTGAGTTTATGAATCTCCTATCTTTTGTTTTTTCTTTTTATTTCTATGATATCGATACAAAACAATGAATAAATGTGAAACTAAGTTTTTTTTTTTTTCATTCTGTTTAACCTATTTAATCAATATTTATACTTCACTAATTCTCAAAAAAAAATTTTTTTTTTTCTTTGTTCATATTGTTAAAATAAGTTTGTAAACAAGCTAATATTGATCCGTCTATTTTTTATTTATATTAATAACATATCGTATTTATATTTTAAGATTTCACAAAAAAAAGAAACTCATATTAATTATTTTGTTTTTGATATTGTAAAATGTATCGATCATGTTTGTTGTGTTTGTTTTTTTTCCTCATATTATAATAAGTCCATTAACATAGTGTGAAACATTAGTCATTGTTCTATTTGGTGAAATTAACAAACAAATGGTTTCTTTTTTTTTTCTTGTTCTATTATTTTTTTTAAATATGATAAAATGAATTTTAGGACGAGGATTAAAATAGAGTTACGCAAATACAAAAAAGATGCTTGTCTTTTTCTTTTTGGAAAGTTTTGTAAAAACAAATTTTTTTCTCTATGGCAAAGCGTTTTTTTTTTTTTGGACACGATAAAATTTTTCTTTCAAAACTCAAGTGTTACTACTTAAAATAGGATATGATGGTTGAAAGTATTGATTAGTAAAGTACAGAAATCTCAAATTCTTTTTTTTATGTGTATATTATTGCAACACTTATAATAAGTATCATTCAATTTAAACGAAGACTCTCGATTATTAATCATTGACATAAAGTGTTGCAGACACTTAATTACAATATGAGATATGAATTTAACCTTTAGCTAAAAGATATCAAAATAACATTTTTCTTTTACATTATCTTATGATTATATTTTCCTATATAAATGCGGATATATATATATATATGAAGATGTATACATTAATTTAAAGATAACAATATGTAATTTGATGAACAATGTGTATTGATGCATGAAAAAGAATCTTAATAGTCTGATGAATATCCTATCATTAGTATTTATTTGTTTGACTATATAGTAAAAAAGAGAGAAAGAAAGAACCAAGCTAAATAACAGAATGATTGACATGCATGCTCAGTCACTCATTCAACCTCATTTTTAATCTGCTTGTCTGAAATCGCATTCGCTTTCAGTCGCGTGTTCAATGACATATGAGCGGCGTGTGGTCGCACAAATTTGATTACCAGCAACACCATAACCACGCCCTATACGCATATTTGCATGTCAACATTTGCGTAATAACTTTTTTTTTGTATAAAGAAGACAGAGAGAGAGAGAGAGAAAAAAAAAAGGAGAGTTTATTATATGTTAGGCGGAAACTGGACTCTCATTCTATCTTTACATATTTTTTTTTTCTTTTTTGCGATTTCGTTTTACATATTGATCCGAATAGAATGAATGAGTAAAAGTGTGTAAAGTAATGACACGCTCTTGTACATTTCATATGTTTGGTATATCGTATATGCTTCAAATATCAAGTAAAGAAAAGAAAAGAAAGAAGAGAAAGAGCGAAAGCGGAGAAGGAGAGACAGAGAGAAAAAAGACAGTCCAATCACTATCATACGGTTGATTGCCACGCGAAAACGTGAAGAACAATAATATTGAAAAAAAAAAAGAAATGAGTTTAAACCGCAAATGAACAACGATTATTAAGAATATATCATCCAATATCTACACATATGTTTAAACGAGGTATGTCTGAAAGGTTATCTTTTGTCATATGTTCTCTTTCATAGACAAAGAATTGTGCTAAGTAATTTTCTTTTGTTTCGTTTTGTTCTATTCATTTTTTATAATCATAAGTGCTTGAGAAAGCAAAAATTCGAGAGTTAAAGTTGACATTACTGAATATAGAAAAAAAAAATGTCATTTATGTTTCGTCATCGAATAAATTGATGATTGTCTATAGTGTAATGTTCAACATACCATTGTCTATACCCATCGGGCTATGGTCACTAGTGTTACTATGTATTTATATATGTCACTAACGAAATAAAAAAGAAAAAACGAAAAGAACAATGTTAACATATTAGACAAATATACAAAATTCGATCGATTTGTTTCATTTACATGATCGATTACGTTGAATTCGTTATTAATATATTATAGTTAATTCAATTGACAAATTCCATTGCTAAATATTCGTATAACATTGAATGTTTATAAAACAATAGACACCAATTAGGAATAGGTTTTATTTTGCATTAAATATCATTCTAAATTAGTATACATGAGCAATTGTTTGTTTATATACGCATATTAAGAAGAAAAAAAAACAATATATATCTGATTCTTTTTCATTTATTAAATTCATTATATTGACTTTTATATTGTTATATTAGAAAAAAATCAATGAGCTATGAAATCCATATTAGAGAACTTAATCATATCAAACCTCTTTAACAAAAAAAAAATATTCATATATTTCTTGTTTTTTTTTTTGAATTTTTTTAGATCTTGTCCTGTTTCGATCAGCACGTCTTTTTTCTTCATCGACAAAGAAAAAAACTTCAACCAACGACGATGATCTATGTATTTCTCATTCATCAAATCGTTTATGTCCGATCTGTCGATGTTCGTATGATAATCAAAAACATAAACGCTTAATCGATACGACATGTCATCATGAAAAGTGCTATACATGTATGTTCAAGTATGAACAATGTTCGATATGCTTGTCACATTTAGGTATGTATACATGCTGACGTGCATGCGTATGTCAAAATGTTTTAAAAAAGAAAATTAATCAAGCATAACCAAAATAGAATAATTGACATATACTAAATAATACATTAATATTTGATCGTTATTGAACCTAATAATGCTTACTATTACGTTTCTCTATCCTTGATATCAAGAGCGATAAATTAAGTAGAAAATTATGATTTTTAGTTAAAAATCGTTGTTCACAAGATAATACAAATACAATGAGATCAACATCACCTTCAATTATCCCAACATCTACTTCTCAATCTCTTACATCATCAACCATAATTGCTAATAATTTACTTGTTCAAGCTTCACCTCCTATGTCACGTTCTACTATTGAACGACCTCCACCAACACCAATGAAACCAGTATCTCATTTTCAAAAACTTTTACATCATTTTAATGGAAGTAAATCAATAAATAATTCATGTATACGTGGAACATCACTTACAACAACTCAACAACGACCTTTAATTAAAACAAATGGTTCAATGACAACAATAATGAGAAATACTCATAATAATAATAAATGTTCTGAACATTTATCTCCACAACAACAATCCGATGAACCATTACCACCTCCACCACCACCAGAAATGGCTCATGAACAATTACTTGATATATTATTTCAAGGTAATCGTACACGTATTTCATCAATATCTCCATCATTATCAACATCATCAGCAACAACACATACATCAATTCAACGAATGATGATCAATAAAAAGAAACAACAACAACAGCAACAAGTACAAATTAATCCAGCAAGTATTTCACCAGCTATGTCAAATTCTGATCTTTCATTTTCACCATCTGGTATTAATGTTTTATCACCAAGTAAATCATTTTGTTTTTCAATCAAATATCTTTTCTTTCAAATATCTAATAAAAATTACATTGTTTCTTTTTTCTTTTTTTTTTCTAAAAGGTATTGAAACATTTTCTGGTTATGAACTTGGTCCAATAAATAAATCAATACCTAATACAATGGTAGAATCTCAAACATGGTCATCACCACGTTACATAACAACTCCATCATCATCATCACCATCGAATCATACATGTCATTGTAATTCAAATTTAAATAATGAATTAAATTTAATATATGATGAAGAAAAATTTTTTATTCAACGTGATTGGATATATGATGAAATGTTTAAATTATTAAAAGGAACGACAAAACCCGGTCTTGTTCTATTAAGTCATACACCAGGAATGGGTAAAACATGGTTAATGAAAAATTTATTACGAACAACAACTATAACATCACAAAAAACAACATCAATTATTACTCAAAATGAAAAATGTATGACAATAAGTACATCTATTTATTGTAATAGGATTGATATAGATAATGTTTTATCCAGATTTTTTTTTTCTCTTCTGAAGGAATTACTTTAAAGGGCGAGTATCGATTTTTGGGAGTGCAGATACATAAAATGTGGTACAATAATCAGATACTCCGGGGAAATTCAACATGATCTTTAAAGGGGATGCCACATTCTCGGCCTTCGAACTAAATAAAACACTGTTTAATTACTAGAAATCATAAAGAAGATAATCGTTTGTTTGTTTTTCATCGAAATAAAGATCCGTCTAATGAAATCCATTCTATACAAAAGTTAAATCTTAATTTAAAAGAAAGGCTTTGCCAACTATGAATGAGAATATTGTTAATGCATAGATATCGATCTACATTGAAGAGCATATTAAAAAATTCATTGATCAAAAAATATTCATATTCACATTCATGTTTAATCTTAATCAAACATTGTAAATACTCATAATGTTTTTGATTAATCAACAAAACTAATCTCTACAATACATTGTAAATTCGATACGTTTATCATTAAGAAAGATTGCAGTTAACTTCTGTTAGATTAGTCTATCATAGAATGAGAGCATATGTGTTTACAGAAATGAAATTGATTCTTTTTTTTTCTTAATTTTAAATTCAACGAAAATCTCTGTATGTATTTTCTACTCCGAAGGACAATTGTAAACTCTTCCAGGACAAATATCTATTTTCGGAAGCACGGATACATAGTGTGTAATAGACAAAAATCACAAACTTCGGGAGAGCCAAACCGATTTTCTAAGAGACGCAACACCCTCCACCTCCACATTAGATGAAACATTACTCTAGAAATTTGCAAAGGAGCCTGATAAAAATGGTCAAATTTTTCGGTACTCTGAAAACATTGTAAAATGATAACACCTCAACAATAAACAACTACCTTGATGTCAGTTCATTAAGGTCTTGTTCTTTTTATGGATAAAACTTTTTTAGAAATATCAGAACTCATTGTAATTCTCTTCAAAAGAATAAACGATGACGTCTAGATAACGTACGACATTTCAACAATAAATTGCAATAACAATCAATTGTATTCAGGATAGATTTATTATTTCGTAGTCTTATCTTAATTCAAACAAATGACGAAGATAGTGCTTGTCTCTTACTAATCGAAATATGTATGATATTGTTAAAAAATTCATATTTATTTTATTGTTCTTTTGTATAATGGTCACATAACATAAGAGTTCGTATGCAAATTAGGGATAATAGAAAAGGAATCATCTATAGTCAATGTGATTCACTATTGTATTCCACGACTTCTTCATGTACGTTCTGTCAATGGAAAAAAGAAATGCACATGAACAACTGAATACAATAGTGAATTATTATTCCTAGTTTACATACGAGATCTAATGGTATTTGATCGTTACATAAAAGAATGATTAAACAGATCAGAATTTTTAACGAATATCATACATCCTTTGATTACTAATACATAAGCAGTATCTTGTCCATTTGTTTGAATTAAGATAAGACTACGAGATAATAAATCTATCCTGAATACAATTGATTGTTATTGCAAATTATTGTTGAAGTGTTATATGTTATCTAAATTGCATTGTTTGTTCTTTTGAAGGAGATTACAACGAGTTCTGATATTTCTCAAGAAAATTTTGTTGACAAAAAGAATGAAATGTTAATAAATTGACATCAACGTAGTTATATATTGTACCTTTATATTAATAATTTGATGTATTGATTACACTATATTATTCAATTTCTATTAACAAAATCATATGAAAAATCTTTTTTACTATTCTCTCTTATATTTTTTTTCTTTTAGCTTCAATAATTCGAGTAAATTCGGGCAGAAAAACTTCTTATGAATGGTTAAAATCTCATATATTATCATCACATTTTTGTGATTGTTCACAAACAGATACTTGTTCATTACCAGATATAATACATTCAATAATTTATCGTGCACTTGAACATCCACTTTTACATTCTTATCGTGATGTTATTTTACGTGAACAACATACACGTAAAGCAATTACATTAAATGCATGTATACAAAATGTTGAACATGCATTTTTTACTGGTAAAAAAAAACCAGAGAGATTTTCTATTTGTTTTTTTTTATTATTTTATAATATATGTATATATTTTTTTTTAAGCTTTTCTTGATCAATTAAATCAATTAAAACTTCTTGGTCATTTACAAGAATTATTTTCTATAACAAATCATATTTATTTAATAATTGATGGTATTAATAATGAATTATGTGATACAGAAGGACAAACAATAACAGAATTTTTATTTACTAATCTTCATCGTATACCATCATGGTTAAAATTAATAATAACAATGAATCGTATAGATGATAATCAACATCAAATAGAACAAAATACGTTTTTACAAAATTTTGCTGTATTAGATATAGAAGATGAATTAAGATTTTCAAATTATTTACATAATGATATTCGAAAATATTTATCCAAAAGATTAGAGGTAATATAAATATAAAGAGAGAGAGAGAGAGAGTACGAGAATTAAAGTTCATATTCATAATCATTAAAAGATTTAATAATAGAAATCAATTAAATTGTTAAATTTCTTTAAGATTGTTTTTTGTTTTTTGTATTTTAGAACGATTGTAGTAATGAACTTTATGATTTATCATCATCTATATCAAATATTGATCAATTATGTACATTATCTCATGGAAATATATTTTTTATTCAACAACTTTGTGATTTATTTGAACAACGTGAATTTCCATCAAATATTGATCTTCCACGAACATTAAATGAAATATTTTATTATCGTTTTTTAAATAATAAAATTCAAGAACATATTGAAGTTTGTCGTATTATTCTTGAAATATGTTTAGCATCAAGACGATCAATTAATTTAAATGTTCTATATAATTGTCTTAATATTGATGAAGAATTACATATTGAATGGTCAATATTTTTACAAGTAAATTTTATTTATTTATATTAATTTTTTTTTTTCAATTTAAATTTTAAATTTTTATTTAAAGTGTATCTCTCATTTATCTGTATTTCTAACACAATATCCAAATTCAACGTATGCTATTGTTCACGGATCAATTCGACATTGGTTAATAACTTATTCAAATCAACATTTTGCTTGCAACATTCAGTAAATATTTTAAATAGATGGATCATTTCAGGAACAACCCAGACATATTCACTTTTCATTTGACTTTGATTCTTGACAAGAATTATTTTTTTGAATAAGTTCTTTTAGCATAGACATATGTAAAAATGTTGACTCTTTTAGTTGATGATTAATTAAAAAAATAATTAGAAAATATCTCTTTAACCATATGCAAAAAAAGCTCAAAAAATTCAGGAGACACTGAACAGCATAGGATTGCATGTATGGTAAAATTCTCAGCAAGATCAAACTCCTAAAACATTTCCTCCTAAAAAAACTGGCTTTTTAGAGACTCTGAAGAAGAATTTGTACCGTTCGGAATTGATTGTAAACTTCGTATTCGGTTGTAAGAGCATTTTTTTGTACTCCGCTACATCGCTAATGAAAAGTAAATCGATTTTTTTTTTGACAAACCTTAGCCTACTGAGAAAAAACTTTGGATAGAGATTTCCTAGCTTCAGAAGTTGTGATTTATCATTTAATTTTAAAAAATATTGCTTCAATTCGGAGCTTTTTTAAATAGATGTTTCTTCTGTCTCTTCTAAATATTTTTATAGAAAAGGTCATTCTCGTTTGGCACTTTATTTATCTCGTTCATTAACAACTCCATTACATGGACCAGAAGCTATTGAATGTATTCGTCATTTATCATTAAGTGATTTATTTTCGAATAATATTATTCAATTATGTCATATAATAAAACATTTAATCGATGATTCATCACGTTTATTAGCTTCACTTCGTAATGCATTTTATCCTGAATTAGATATAAGTGAATTATTATTAATGACATTAGCTGATCCAAATTCATTAGTTAATTCAATTCATATGCCACTTTTATGTATTGCATCACGAAATGGTTATACATCATTTGTTGAATTACTTTTAAAATATCATGCCAATGTTAATTTAGCAACAAAAGATAATGAAAATAAAACAGCTTTAATGCTTGCAGCTGAATATGGACATGAATATGTTGTGAAATTATTAATTGATCATAATGCTGATGTAAGTTGGAATAAATTTAATCAAATAAAAACTTATTTCAATTTTGAGTCTTTTCAAATATTGTTTAATAATTATTTAAATGTCTTAATATTTCTCATAATAACTACCGCAATCATGATGTACAACGACAAACATTTCCAAAGAATATTACGACATAGAAACGAGCTGCTTCACATCGAGCGGCAAATCCTATATTTAGTGGAAGTATTTATTATCAATAAGTATAGACTTCAACTTTTATCATGAATGTTTCATTCTCCTTGCAAACTGATCCAGATTTTACGTTGGATTATTCTACTCTGACAACCTTTCATTAGGCTCTCTCAATCCTTAAGATTGTTGATTCAAAGTGACGATTATCGCAAACTTTCATAAGAACAATCAACCCTTCTAAATATCGTTCTATGATAGGATAATTGATCCTTAAAGACTTTCAGACGCAGCCATCGATCGATTGTTAGATGACAGATAAATATTCTTCCACAAAGCTAAAGCTATAGTGAACAAAAATCCGAGTACGAGTTATTGTGTGCTAGAAATGAATACATATTGAAAACATTAAGTACTGTCTAACTTTCAAAATCATTTTTAAGGTTAGATCTAATGCTCCGACAAAAATTTTCAGAGAATTGAACAGCGAATCTATTGGAACTAAGCGCAGTGTTCTATTTAGAAATTTGACCAAAACAAATTTAAAATATAAATGGTGCCATTATTTATGGTACATCAGTTCATTTTAGGTTACAATTATACAAAACATATTGATAAGTTTTCATTATAAAAAACTATTTGTACATTTGTTGTTTATATGATTTATGATTCCATATGACATACATTTTCATGTACAGTTCTCATCTAATGTCCTAAATTTAATTGCCATCTTATTTTCTATCGAACTGTAAATTGTACAATTATCAATAACGTCTTTATTTATTTTATTTGAAATTTTGCAAACATTTTCCCATATAACATACTTTCTTTTTGACTTAAAAATAACGAATCTAAATCGATTAATCGAGGTTATTAGTTTTATTAGGAATTTCCTTTTAAAATTATTCATATCGTGAAATATTATTTAAATTCTATATCAAGAAAATTGAGTCTACAGATTGTCATAACGAAACAGGAAAGTAATTCAAACCAATTAATCCTGAAGCAAAAATCGACAACCTCACTGCTCATATGCTCATTGGCCGATGTGATTGAGTAGCTACATTGTTCGATACGTATTCACAAGGTAATATGTGTGCAAACCTCAGTACGACCAGCTATGGAATGACTCTGAACAAGACAAACGGATATTTGTTTCGAACCATCCGTCTGATAGTAGGTTGACTGCCTTATGACATACATCTGCTGTTGTGACTAGTATGGAGTTAGTTAATGTGCTTGGAGAGCTCAAGAACTCTACATCAGGCCGATGTTCTGTCCAAAGTTACAGCTAGCCATAGTTGTGGGAAAGATATCGGACTATTGAATTCGCAACTAGGCACCATCTCATATTGCAAGATAGCTGAAAGCCAGAGATTTTCTTCCGAACAATTAACGGAAAGTAAATTCTCACACAAGAGAAACGCTAATTGAAATATATTTTGTATTCCAACATATTTCTAAAAACTTCTTTTTTCTTCTGTTTTTATTTAGATCACATTAAAAGATAAATATCAATTAACAGCTGTTGCTTATGCAACAAAATATGTATCTATTTTGAAATTATTCAATTGTACAGATGAATCTATAAAACAACAAGCATTTGTTCATGCTGCATCAAATGGTTCATTAGATGCTCTTGAATTTATGTTAACTGATAATAATTATTCAATAATTGATATCAATGGTATGGATTGTATACATGGTGAAACAGGTATATTTATTCATCATATGTAATAATTCATTTATTCTTAAAATAAAATTTTCCATAGCTTTAACAAATGCATCAAGTTATGGTCATATAAATATAATTGATTATTTAATAACAAATCATCAAGCAGATATCGATCGAACAAATTCTCGTCAAATGACACCATTATTATTAGCAGTTAAAAATGGTATGTGGCCATGTGTAGAATATTTACTTGATCATCAAGCATCAATTGAACATTGTGATAAACAAAAACGAACATGTTTAATAATTGCAGCTAGTGAAGGTCATCTAGCTGTTATTGACAGTTTATTAGAAAAAGGTTTTGTTTTTAATAAACAAAAAATAAAATTAATTTTTATCTTATTTGTTGTTTTTTCTCTTTCGAATAGGTGCTAATGTTCATCATGAAGATGAAGAAGGACTTACAGCTTTATCATGGGCTTGTTTAAAAGGTCATTATCATGCATGTGAAGTTTTATTAGCTCATGGAAGTGATATTAATCATGAAGATACAAATGGACGAATACCAATTGATATGGCATCATTTTATGGTGATGTACAACTTGTACAATTACTTATTGATCATGGTTCAATTATTGATCATGTTGATAAAAATGGAATGCGTGCACTTGATCGTGCTATTGGATGTCGAAATGTTGCTGTTGTTAATTGTTTATTAAAGAAAAGTGTTAAACTTGGTAAGAAAATTAATTGCTGTTTTTTTTTTGTTTTATAAACAACAAATAATTGATTTTCATTCGAAAAGAATTTTATGAATGTTCAATGGAAAAGTTCAAAAGAATATAAAAAAGTACTTTCTAAAAAAAAAAGTATTATCTTAAGAAGAAAGTCCTTCAATTGATTAATTCTGTTTGTGTCGGGATAATGTACTTCATCATGATTATAATGAATTATGAGAACATGCTGAAAAGAATTTGTGCCGTTGTGATACTGCATTTTTTATCGAATTTTGTTATATTAAAGCCGTGATATTCTTCATAGGAACACCAGAACAACTGATTTTTCAATGTCAAATTGATATTTGGCATAGAAATAGGTCTTAAACAGAAAGTTCTAGATCTTTTCATTATTCCTATTAGAGATGAGACTGGTTCAGATTTTTCAAAATTTAAACCGAAGTTGATTTGGGATATTGTGAACCGAATCAATCCTATATCTGATTTCCGTATAATAGCAAATCAAAAGACTTAACGTTTGTACAATAAACTATTCTATTCAAGATCAATCTTTTTGCTAAATTTCCAAGTCGAAATTCGAAAATTAGTTTTTCCAATATATCTGAGGTGGACGATGGTTTTGATACAAAAAATACATTATCGCGACAGTAATAAGCTAATAACACGAACTCTTTTCAGAATATTCATAACTGATTAATATCTACATGATGCATGTTATTCCGACTAAAAAATAATTAATCAATTGAAAGACTTTTCTTGTTAGTTAATTGTTTTATTATATGTATACATGCGTCATCTATACATATATTAGAGGTACTTGAATAAAATAATTTAGCTTTTCTGTTCATCTCGATAGATTCTATTGGATTGAATATTGTCCAGAAAAAAGAACTATGCCCTTCGATACAGAAATGTTAGAATTAGAAAAAAGGCAAAGAATTTTTTTTGTTCATAACAAAATGAACATCTGACTAGATTATATTTTTGTTTAGGTCCATCAACATGGGCATTAGCAGCCGGTAAAAATGATATGATGACAATTTTAATATCCAAATTAATTGATGATGGTATTTCACTTTATAAAGTAAATTTTATTAAATTTTTTTTTTCCAGTTATCATATTATTTATTTATTTTTCTTTTGATGAAATAGAAAAATCAATATAAAGATTCTGCATATCGTTTTGCATATGCATTAAAAAAATTACCAAGTGATATTGATCAACAAACAACTGATCAATTTATAACTAATTTTCGATTTATGAAATATAATTGTTTAATTAATTTAGCTAAATGTAAACGAAAATTAGATGTATGAAAAACAAAAAATCTATACTTCATTTTCTTTATTTATTTATGAAAAAAAATATTTTTTATTTTATTTTAGTCTTGTGATGCAGCTATTGATTATTGTACACAAGCACTTTATATTCATAATACAGCTGATGGTCTTTTACTTCGATCAAGAATTAAACGTGATCAAAAGTATACGATTAAAATTTTTTGTTTTAAATTTAATTGCAAATTAATTTTCTTCTATGTAGATTATATGATGATGCATTGACTGATTTACTTGCTGCAAAAAATCTTGATCCAACAAATAATGATTTAGATCGATATATCAATCGTTTAAATGCTGATCTTCAACATTGTCATGAAACACTTTTATAATCATGATATTCCACTGCAACAGACCCCGGTCAACAATCTCTCTCTCTCTCTCTCTCTCTCTCTCTCTTTCTCTTCATATATATTTTTTCTTTTTGTTTGTAAACATTTAATGTTGAACAGTTGATAATAACCATATGTAATTATGTTCGATACTAAAAATATTTCTTTCTTTTGTTTTTTTTTTTTGTTAATTTGATTAGAGATATAATACAGATGATAAAAAAGAAAAAAACAAATTAAATCTTTCTTATTTTAGAATAAAGAGAAAAAAAAAATTCGATGCTTATAATCAATGTTTGAAACAATTTTTGGTGTACAACATCGTTTGACTGTATTGAGATTATATAAAACTATACTTCGTTTACACCGAAGTCTTCCACATGAATTAAGAGAATTGGGTAATCAATACGTTCGTAGTGAATTTCGTCGTCATACAAATGCCAAACCTGAATTCGTTCCAAATTTTATGCTTGAATGGAGTGTAAGTATTGTATTGAAAAAACTCACGTAAAATATGACCTTTTCTGTCTGTTTTTTTTTTATCAATCCAATCGCCGTCATCGTAAAATATATTATTTACTCTCTTTTTTCTTTTCTCCTATTTGTGATAAAGGCGGAGACAGTCGAAAGAAGGTTTTTTTTTATTTTTGCTTTATTCGTAGGAGTACGCTAGAATACTAACACGTCAAACATCATCTAAAAATAACGAATCATTCGGTCAATCAATTGATTTCAAAGCATTAGATCTTCTTAAAGAAGATCAACTCATTCAACTTTACGATTTATATACTGAAATAAAAAAATCTACACAATCAAATAAATAATAATGGCAACAAAATCTAAATTAGGAAACTTAATTCATCTAACTAGTAATTCTACTGATCCAGACGAATATCCTTCACCTCCCATTAAAGAACCGTATATACTTTCAATTGACATTGGTACATCATCCATACGTGCTTATTTATTTTCAAAATCATTTGATGTTATTTCATCAAGTCAAAAACAACAAACACTTCTTTATCCTGAACCACATGGTTATGAATTTGATCCAGAACAATTTTGGTCAATTTTACTTGATGTTATTAATGAAACAATTAAATCTGCTAGTCCATTAACTGTTACAGATATAACTTGTTTAGGTATATCAACATTAAGAAATTCTGTTATTTTATGGGATCGAAAAACAGGTAAAACATATTCAAATATTATTCTATGGAATGATTCAAGATCCAGTTCACATGCAACAGCAACAAATTCATCATTAACATGGAAAGCAATACGTGGTTTTGCTAAAGTTATTTATCCTATTGTTCAAACACCACGTATGTCAACATTATCAAAACTTGAATTTCGTACACAAATGATTGCATTTAAATTATTATGGTTATTTGAAAGAAAACCTGAATTAATTCAACGTGCACGTAATAATGAATTATTATTTGGTTGTATTGAAACATGGCTTATATGGAAATTAACTGGTGGACAAGAACATGTAACAGATGTTTCATGTGCAAGTTCAACAGGACTTTATGATCCATTTTTATCTCAATGGTCATCATTACTTTGTCGAAATTTAGGTGTTGATATGAAATTATTACCGACAATTAAACCAACATTTGGAGAATTTGGTAGATGTGATCCAAATTTATTTGGTAAGATAATTATAAATTTAATTAAATAAATAAATATATATTTGATACAAAAAAGGTGAATATTTTTTTTTGTAGTAAAAATTATGAAAGTTAACTCATTAAGTTGGATGTAAGGAATTAGCAAAAACAACAAGATATAAATGAGGCCAACATCTTTTTTCTTATCAGTAGTCATATTCAATGACGAATCAGACCTCTGAATCATTTAGTAAAACTTATTTATCTAACTTAAAGTTGAAAGAATTGAGATTAAAGGTAAAACTAATGATCATACTGATGTCTAAGTGAATATCAAAGAAAAAAGACTACAGACTTCGTAGATAAACTATAGAATATCAGAAAGATATAATGTATGACATGAGTCAAGTTCATATGACTCAATTTGAGTCAAAGTCCAATGAAATATCTTAAAATTATCAAAATTATTGTACTGATGTATAGTCTAACTTGAAAATTTTTATTGGTTTTCTAATGCTAACTAATTAACTATTAATATACATGAGAAAAAGAATTTTTTTTTCTTTCAAGGTTGTGCTATTCCTATTACTGCTGTCATTGGTGATGTTCAAGCAAGTATGTTTGGTCAATGTGTATCTCAACCTGGCGAATGTTTACTTACATTGGGTACTGGTGCTTTCATTAATATTTTAACTGGTGCAGTTAGTGCATGTACTGATGGTATATATCCACTTGTTGCTCATTCGGATCTTTTAAAACCATCAGAAAATATTCATTTTATGCATGCTTTTCATAGTGGTTGTGCTACAGTACTTAATTGGGCTAAACAAGCTAAATTTTTTGATGATTTTTCTGAACTTAATACAATATCAATGGATGCTCAACCAGCAAAAGTTTTTTTTCTTCCTGCATTTGGTGGTCATAATGATGATCCATATTGTGGTTCAGGTTTTATTGGTATTGGTAATGAAACAAAACGTGAAGATTTACTTCGCGCTATACTTGAATCAATTGCTTTTTCTATTTATGATGTATTTTCATTTGTACGAGATGATTATAAAAAACATCAAGGAGAAAAAAAATTAAAATGTTTACGAGCAGCTGGCGGTGTTTCAACGTGTAATTTTATTTGTCAAATAATTGCAAATTTATCAAATATGTCTGTTGAACGTTGTCATGCATTTAATTTAGCATCAGGTATAGGTGCTGGATTTTTAGCTGCTTATGGTTATGATCTTATTGATAATTATGAATATTTTCAACGAATTATAACAGTTGATAAAGTATTTAAACCAGTACAATGTGAAGTAACAGAAGCTAATTTTAAACGTTGGAAAACTATTCTACCGCGTTTTACGAAATGGTATTCACCGGATGAAACGAATGATGATTGATTTGTTGCTATTTTTTTTTTGTTTCTTGTTCTTCTTTTGGTGATCTCGTATTTTATTACTCCTTTTTTTGCTGTGTTTTTGTTTTTTGGGAGGTATGTTAATTCAGTCAATTGTCTCTGTGCCTAAGTTTTTTTTCTGTGTGCATTATCATGTGATATAAGCACTGGCTTTTATTATAAAACAACTAATTTTTATCTTTAGATATGATATTTCGATTTGTGCATAGATAATACTCAATATTTCATCAGTTATGTTACGCACTTCATTACTTAGTAAGTTCATAAACAAGTATATCTTGATAATTATGCATGTAAATATTCGTTCAACTTTCGATTGATGTAGAAATGGATAAAAACGATTAGAAATTCGTCTTAAACTCATCGATTTGTCAATGTAGAAAAAGACGAGAGCCATTCATATAGTTAACTCTGAGGATCAAAGAAGATGAATGCCTAATCGAATGTATTTGTTTTTTTGGGAAATTACACTCTATATATAGGGATGAACACATTCAAAAAATATCCATAATGATAGACAAGATAGGAAAAATCCAATAAACACGATGATAGACAAAGAAGAAATTCTCGTGATAAGAAAAAAAGAAAAGGGAAAACAATATATGTCATAAAGGAGAGAAAAGAATGCATTATGAGAGCATGATGCAATGGAATGGAAACATCATGAAGTGGATCTTGGTCACTCTATAACACAATGAATAAATTAAGTAAAGATTCGAGCATTTATGAATAGTTTTCTATTGAAGCAATTCTTGTATATAAAATCATCCATAACTTCAAGAATTCAAGCTTTAGTTGTTCATTGATGATTGTATTAATTGAAATGTCATTGCTCTTTTCTCTCTCTCTAGTTTATCAATAAACATCCAAATACAATAGTGATCTACAGATTAGTTTGAGTGTTAATATCAGTTTCACCCTCAATCCGATTGCGGACATAATCTCACTTTGAACGCTCACATATATATTTACATAGATGGATTAAGAGCTATGAGAAGTTCATCTTGAACTCATTGATTTGTCAAAGTAAAAAAAAATAAATGAAAAAAATTGATATAAGAGACAAAATAACACATATTGATTGTATTATGCATTTTGTACCATTGTTCTAAATAAAGAAAAAGAGAGATATATAAGTATACAAAAATAAAAAAGAACAGTCCATTGATATTTTTTACAATTTTTATCACTTTATTTACAAGTACTACAAGGACAAAACCATTAGTGCTGAAAATATCGTTTCTTAATTGCTTTTATAATTATTTATTGATGTATGAAGATCGCAATAAGATATGGCATTGGATATATATGTAATATACCCTAAATAATTAAAGAGAGAGTGGAAATGATATTCTATATGTGATATATTTATTAAGATTCCAATTCTTTTAAATATTGAATTGTTAGAAGAAAATTTATTGTTCAATTTCGTCGATTCTCTTTCTGTTTATTTATTGTTTTTTATCAAATTTAATATTCAATAATTCTATAAAAATACTTTATTAGAGTATATAATTTGTCTACTTATATATTTCTTATTCGTTTAGTTTCATCATCTATTGCTCGACGTTTAATTATTGCAAATACTTCGACTAATATTCAAACATCCTCAACAATAAAATCAGAAAAAATTCCTCAAATAAAAGTTGCACTATGTATACAACGTTATGTGCATTTATCACCTGAAATGAATCAATTAGAAAAAGATTATACAAATTTAGTAGCACAATTAGAAACTGAACATAGTTATTTATCAGATCATGAATTACGACATAAAAGAGAAATGTAAGTGCAAAAAAAACAAACAAACATATTCATTTTTATATTGAACATAAAATATTTCTTAGTGAACTCGCCAAACAACGACAAAATTCACCAACAAGTACAGCTGCAGCAGTGAATATTGTTGAAACAGCTGTTGATTTAGAAGATCGTTTAGCAAAAGAATTTGAAAATTTTCAATTGATGTCAAGAGAAACAGGTATACTGTCTTTTTCTCATGTTTTTTTTTGTTATTAATCTTATTGTGTTTGTTTTTTAGAGGATGATAAAACAAATAATCTTCGAAGTCATAATCGAAAACTTGATCAAAATTTATTATTAATCGTACAACAAAAGAATTCACAATCGAATAAAGATGAATGGATTTTTCCAGAGAAAACCTATGATGGTGAACCATCTTTACGAGCAGTAAATATTCTCTATTTCGATAATTATTATTAAATATTTATTCATTAATTTTAGACAGCTGAACAAATTATTTCAACATGTGGAAATCTTCATGTACAAATATCTGGAAATGCACCATTAGCTTGGTATAAAAATGATGCAGATTCATCGTCCAAAAAGGTAAGAAAATAGTTTGATACTTTGTTTCATATATTGTCTTTTTGTTTTGATAGATTTTCTTTTACAAAGCTGAATATTTGGCAGGTGTTGTTAAACAATTTGCTACTCTTAAATCATCACCTTATAAAGATCATGCATGGATTATCCATGAAGATCTTCCTAAATATTTGTCGCCATCATATTATAAAGCTGTGAAAGACATGTTGTTTGTGTTTTAAGAGAAATTAAATAAGATAAATAAACATTTTAGAGATAAAAGGAAACAAAAAGTTGATATAGAGATAAATTACAACTTTCAAATCTTTGCTTGAGAAAGAAAGAATGATCTCTTTTAATATTAATTGAATCAATATTCATCTATTACAAATAATAGTGTTAGAAAAAAAATGATTGCACTTCATTGCCAAGCAAGGTACTGACGAAGGAACGTCCAAAGCTGAAGCTCAGCTTTAGAGTTGACATTTTACCCATATGTTGGATTCCATTGAGACTAGAAAAATCCCAAAATGATTCGGGCTTCTGGGTCTTTCTTCATGAGTTATGACAATTTTGCTGCATTTTTTGCCTTTGACTGGCTATTTCGAAGATAATGAAATCATGTGATTTAACGCTGAAATTTTGTCTATAGATAGTTCTAGTCATCAATAATAAGTGCTCAAAATTTCAGCCGTTGACTAGGTTCTTTTCATCAGTTATTACGGTTCCACAATAATGCATATATCCTATATTATAGTGTATACATCCAGATTCCTTGTGAGTCCAGTAGCCCTTCAAGAGAACATAGTCAACGGCTGAAATTTTGAGAATTTGTTATTGATCACTAGAGCTATCCATAGACAAAATTTCAGAGTTAAATCACATTATTTCATTGTCTCCGAAACGGCCAGTTAAGGGCAAAAAATGCAGTAAATTTTGCCATAACTCGTGAAGAAATATCTAGAAACTCGAATCTTTTTGGGATTTTTCTAGTCTCAATGAGACTCACATATGAGCAAAATATCAACTTCAAAGCTGAGTTTCATCTCGATACGTTTCCTCGTCAGAGATCTGTACTCTACAAAATATTTTTAATTTTATTAGTTTTACATTCAATCAAATAACCGTCGTATACTCAGATTTTCATGTTGATTATGAATCTGAAATCATATTTTTGATTCGGTGAACATAAAATATGTAGTGTCTTGATTATGAATCAGAATGTATAGAGATGAACATCAGTCATCAACATTTATAGTACTGACTTAATGTCATTACCAGAATTCTAACATTTTAAAATAATATCTTAGACGATGAAGAGCTTCAGGAAATTTCAAAAAATATAAAAATCATTCTGAAATAGAATTATTCAATGTGGTTAATTGCATAACACTAGAAAATTGCCTAACAGTCAACTATCCTATTTGGGCGTATATTTGCATTACCTATTAGAAAAGATATTGTAGAAGTTACTGAATCAGCCAGTTTTGTAGAGACATCGTTTTGCACGTCACTGCACGAGAACCCATGAGCAAACGCAACGAAAAGATCAAAATCGTTGTAGTCAATCAGCATGCTATTGAACGAAAATAGAATTATTGTTATCGATCGATGTTGCACTTTTAAAAACTATGTAATATTTTGAATACTCAACATTTTCATGTGATGAAAAGTCAATATTGTCGTTTCATAGTTATCGAGACCATATTACTAATTGTTGTTTTGTTTTCGAACAAACAAACTTCTAGTAAAAAGCAAAATAGACACTCATCAGACAGGAGGTTGGTTTATTGAATTCTTTTTTCTTCTTATGGTCAACAAAAACAATGTGTTACATTTTATGATCGTGAACAACTAAGCCGATCTCAAATTTGTTCTCATATACATCAAACAAATGGTGGTCAATACAAACACTTTTATAAAAACACGCAAGATAGTCTATCATATAAAGTAATTGCGTACTAGTCAAGAATATTATTTTGAAATATTATCATTTTCTGACAACTTTAAGATCAGACTTACCAAATCCAAATTTCAGAATTTAATAAATTTATCATAGAAAATCAGAAGATTTTTATTTGAAGTTAGAGCAGCACCTTACAAATTTTTTTCGAAGAATAATAAAACTTCAATTTAGATAGATGCTTCTCTCTTTGTCACACTAGCTTCATAGAGGAAATATTTCCACAGAAATCATATAATAATAATAACAATACGAAAAAAAGAAAGACTATTAATGAACCTTATATCATCAAGCATTTTTACAGTCGTTTATTAAAATATATAAAAATAATATACTAGAAAAAGTGATTATATATGAAACATTCGACATTACCCGTACGATTTGCGACATTTTTGGAATATGACTATATTATTTTGAAAAATGACTGTGTTTAAAGAGCTGTCAGTTACTTCAGAAATGTTTAAGAAACGGGTACAGATGTGAGTATTTTTTTTTATCTAATAAACACACATCCATCAAAGAATATAAGAAAAAAATATACCTTATTTGGATAAATATCTATTGGTGAACATTTGATGAAATGTTTGACTCAATCTTTCTATATAGAATTCAGCAAATAGACTAACGTTTCCGATAGTATTTCTACAGTGTCTAAGTTAACATGTAATCTATGAGATACAATTCAAACTTTCTGTCCAACGCGCTTTAACAAATCGAGAAGAACATTATTCTGTGTATGAATAATTCTTTTTTTTTATTATTATCTTATCGAAATATATAATAAATGAACTGTCTACTTGCACTTTTATGAAATTAATACCGTTCTTTATATTAATTATGCTACAGAAATTATTCGATCTTAAATTATCAAAATAGCAATCATTACCTTTCATTTTGTTACCGTGTAATATATAGAAAATGTATTTATTAACCATACCTCTGTCCGTCTGTTTCATTAGTACTGATATTCATGGAAACATATTCACTTGGTATGTATTGAATAACTGAAAGATCTCAGATATAATTTATGTTCAATAAGATGACGGATAACTCAGAAAGGAAATCGTAAAAGAACGAAAAACTTAGAAATATGATATAATTCATTATGATCTGTTGGTTTTCATTCTGATCATCATACAACTCCCTTTCAATACACTGTCATATTTTGTCCTGTTTTGATCTAAGAAAAACAAATCAAAATTAACAATCAGAATTTTCGGTTAGGAAAAGAGGAGGATGGAAGTCTTCTCTATCTCCTCTCACAATGTCCAACTTTGTGTCAATTTTTTACAGGTTCATGATAACTTTGGACAGAAACTGGATTGTGAAATACCATTTGCTTTTTTTTTTGGCAGAAAGCGAAATAAAAATAAGCAGACAATGTCGTTCTGAGGTGAAGAGGATTGAAGTAGGCTCCCGAAGAGGGATGATCTGGTGATAAGTCACCTGTTTGAGAGAGATCGGATCACAGTAGATTTCATTCTAAATAAGTGATCAACGTTTGTACACATTTAATATGTCAATTTGAGTACATTGTCAATATTTCTATATTATATTTTTTGAGAGGTACTTGAGAATTTTTCGATTTCTAAAGTTCGATTGAGTTTATTCTCGAGAAATAAATGAAAAAAATGATTTGTTTTCTTTTCCTTTCAACATAAATTACTTAATCTTTAAAAACTTCTTCAAAATAATAAATTCTTCCAACAATCAAAAAATATTTTCTAAACTCTAACTTTCTTTATGAAAGAACACTTTGTTCTTTTATTTTATTTTTTTTTATTCAAATAATTCAATAATACTTCAAAACACTTAAGATTTTTTGATACAATGAAATAATTTTAAATTATAATAAGAAAAATTCAACGACATGAATGACTTGATCTAGCCTCCAATAATTCAATTGTGATTGGTTGAATCATTTGATGGATATATAAAGAAGTTTATATGAGTCATTGAGGTATGTGTAAAAAAAACTAATCATTCATCAATTCGCTCATGTTTTTTGTCAGTTTATTTTTATCAAGGTACGTCATAGTATTTAATATTACAAAGATAGACGTAAAATTATCAATTTTCAAATAAAAATACATTTATTATTTAAATGTTTGATTTTTGCTCTCTTTTCTCCTCATGAAATCATTCATGTTTATTTCAGTAAATCATTCATTTCAATATGACTTTTTTTAATAGTTGTCAAAAATATTTTTTTCATTTATACCTATTTTATTATATTGACACCTTCAAGGCATATAAGTATACGTCCGTCTCAAGTCGTGACAAGAGCCAACTCAATACATTTTTATGTCTTCATCTTTGTTTTCTCTGTCTGTCCTCAAGATCGGTCATTCATTATTTTTCTTTTGTCTCATTTTTCATCGCAGACGACACTGAATAAATTAGTATGATCGATACCGTTTATTATTATATATATGAATTCTTTTTTCTTTTTTTTTTTTAAGCTTAAATAGTCGAATAGAAAGATAAAATTGTACAAAGTTGACACGTTATCATCAAATACATATACACAACAGATCCATTCTTTCATATTCGACCTCATTAGAAGAAGACGAAGGAGAAGAAACAACGTATATTTTGTATATCGTTTGTTCGATCGTTCTTCTCATTTTTTTTTCTTTCCCCTTCAAACGTAGGACATAAGTAAACGAAGAATTCTCTCTTTCGATACAGTAAATTAATGGTTGAAATCTAACGGGCCCTCACCGACACCGCTGTTCGTCTGTATTATTTATTGTGTATCTGTCTGCTACTTCTCTCTCGTTTTCTCTCTCTTTCTCGCATACACAATTGACTTTCTTCTTATCTCTCTTTTTTTCTTCTCTTTCTCTTTCTCTCTCTCTCTCTGTCTCTCTCTCCTTGTCTTTCTTCAGTTGTTTGTTCACTCTACTGCTTTTGTTAAAACGGCGGCAATAGTGACCATCATCGTCTTAAGATAAATGTGAAACAACATGCATGAGACTTAATCCTAGATATATGTAAAAAATAGAGATCAGTGCTATTTATTTAGAGTTTTGAATTTTATTTCTTTTTTTCCCTTCTTTTTTTTCTCTTGATTTTTACTACTTAAGCTTTTTCGATTTTCGCAA